>JAFEMH010005836.1:0-147090 GCA_022495995.1 Adenophora triphylla var. japonica | reverse complement strand
GTTTTCCTATTTGTCATTTTTTATTTTTTATATTACTTTACTTCAAAATAAGATGTCGCTAACACAACCTCGTGGAGGGGCGTCAATATAGTTGACGTCCATCTCTAACATATCTCTGTCTTGCAAGATGCTTGATATATGAAAGTGGGGATATATCGAAAGTACTGTGTCAAAATGACAATCTATTCCCTCCGTCAAAGACAGGCCATCTCTTCTAAAGTAAAGGTACGCAATCCCTTCTCTAAGGTTTAAATAGTTAATTACCTCTTTCTTAAGATGGTAGGTTGGCACACCTTCGCCCGAAGCGCAAGATATCTCTTTAATTGAGGTGTGGGGTGGACCTATATGAGTAAAATTATATAGCTTACCTATTCCTACTCAATTAAATGGGATTGATCTTATGTTTTATTCTCGTGGCTGGGCGACATATACGTGTCATCTTAAGTACCTATGCTGATAGAGATTTCTTCACACACTTTACTAAATTGACATGACTGATCTTACAAGAAAACTTCATCAAAATTATGTCATGTCCTGACATATTCTGAAAACTATCAAACTAGAGTTTTTCTAAAAGCTACCATAAAAACATTTCCAAAAGTTAAGACATCGTACCAACATCCAAGCTACTAAAACTAAAAAAGCAAAAGTGTCGAACCAACCCAACACTTGAAATAAATTGTCTTTGGTCCTTATGGACCACAATTACAGACATTCAACAAAATATAAATTATCTTTAGGTTTCCACCCCGTATTTCCAACAAAAACAAACAAACATGTTTACCTTTTCAGATGGCGGCCGCCTCGTATATTGCATTCTGTGAGTAACCTCTCCGACTCCCCGTTCCTTCCTTCACAATTCCTTCCTCGGGACCGGATGACACCTCACCTTCATCCACCTGGCCCCCTCGTTAGTTTGGGCCGCATTGGGCATACTCTTTGTTAATGTCCCAATCCCGAGATTTACCATCTTGGTGCTCCTTCATCATTTTAATCCTACTTTGAAAAATAGCCTCCGCACCTACCGCAATCTTGCAAGACTTCCTTACATCGTCAATCTCCTTAAGATGATCACCTTCACTCTTGGCCAAGCTTTCTAGCGTATATCATTCACCGTCTTCTCTTTGCTCCTCCAAAGTCTTCACTCTTTTTGCTTTTCCAAAAGTTTTCTCAAGTGTTCCTTCACTTTCGTTCTCCAACAAAACCTTTTCTTTCCTAGCTGTAAGAGCCGCATCCGACTTGACTTCTTCCTTAAAAACACCTCGTTTTCCTTCACCAAGTCTTCCAAATATCCCACCACCTATGATATAAAAGAGTTGACATCAAAGGATACTCACTGAGTGAGCAATGAATTGGTCAAAATTTAGATAAGAATAACACCTTACCCCAGCCAGAAAGGGCTCATATATATTTCTTTTTCTTAAACTCCCTACGGGTATTCCTTCAAATACGTCTCCTACTTCAACTCACCTCCTCTTGGATAGCCTTCCTCTTTCTCACCTCTAGAACCAATGCCAAGATCGTCCCTCTATTGCCGGGATTTTCGGGAATCATCGGTGGTTTCGCCTCTACCTTGGGAGGTAAATCTCCAAACATAAAGACATCAATATCATTCCGCATCGAAATCCGATCCCGAGGCAACCGGGGCTTAGAAACCGGCACCAATATATGAAGAATGTCATGCAAATAGTATGCGAAAGTCAGATAAAGCAGACAACGCGCTTACCTCGTAGACATAACAACAGAGGGTGATGCCCTATCGTCTTCCCGAACAACCACAAGGTGCTTCAAGTAAAGGCCTCTAGGTGTGACCTCCTTTGTCTCAGGGGCAATTTGAAGAATCTCCTTCAAGCTTTTTTTCTTAAAGCTATCCTTTCCTCCCAAGTGGGGAATAGTTCTCCCTACCAATTAATCTCGCAAAAAGGTAGGAAAAAATTAAGATTTCCGGGCCTAACTCAAAAGGGAAGAAATCACAAAGTCGAAATCGAAGTACCTCTCCTTATTCCATTCGCTTGGTATTTCGTCCTCCTTCAATTGACACGCCTCTATCAACAGGGCAGAAAAACCTGTATTTTTCCATCATCTATCGTTTCTAAGACGTAGTGGTCAGGCTTAGTGGAACTCCTACCCGACCTTTTCTTGGGTAAAAATATACCTTTTTGATCCAAAGAATAAAATCGTATGAGTAAGCTATCTCATTAAGCCCTAGGTTCGAGCCGTTTTCTCCCTATTAACTTTGATCACAAATGCTAAAATTCTCCATGCCATTAAGGGGGCATTAATTGGGGGTAAAAAGCGTAGTTGGGTCCTTTGGAAAAATCTCAAATCAAAGTAGTGAAAAGGATAGCTAAACCTCTGTGAGAAAAGGGATATTCAAGAAAGTAAATCCATTTTTTAGAAATAAAATCGCACCTTCCAAGGTCGACGGAGAAAGGGTGAAAGATGGCACCTTCCGGGAAGCAACATTGCGCCAGTTTTAGGCCGACCTAATCTCGGGTGTCGCCGAACACACACTGCTCTCCTCGTCTCGGCTTCTAGAAAGGAGGTTCTCACATTCGAAATCCTCAAAATCAACCTCTATGGGATCTTGCGGAGACGGCGCACTCTTAGTCTTTCTGAGGAACTCCATCTAGTCCTACCCATGATAACAAGCAAGCAAGAACAAAAACAATGGAGTCAAGGAAAGAGAGAAGGAACGGAGAAGTTACCTTACAGAGTGCCGTCGTGAGAAGAAACAATGAGAAGGTTTTAGAAGCTTTTAAATCAACCAAGCGGTTGTTTAAATCAAAGAGGGCTCTTTTTCCAAAAAAATGCTTTTTCCTAATTAAACTCCCTAACCGTTCAATTACTCCACGTTTTATTATGGTTGTCAAATCATGCGTAAGATGTAGCTTGGCTCTTTTTGAAAAACATTTGCCTCTTCAATTTCCGTGATAGACAAATATTTTGGGGACAAATTGTTATGTGTATTTTTCAGCATGGTGACATCCTTAGTTGCTCCCGCATGTCAAGATGATATTCCACTTGTAAGTATTGCTTAATATTTACTTATTCATTTTTTATAATATTATTCATCATTTTTACAAGAAAGCGTAAGAAATAAAACCGGGATACAATCAAGCATGATCAACTTTTCTTCAACGTCAAGGTGGACTTGGTCTTTGGACGTTGTGAAGATAACCATGCATGCCGAGATTATAGGAATTAGTAATTATCCGTTTATAATTATTGTTATTCAAAGGGGATATGGAGACGGAAAACACACATTCATTATCACTCTACACACGCACAGCTTGTAAACCTCTCCATTATCTTTCAAACTTGTAACCACGGTCTTATAGTGAAACATTTAAGGTTGGAGACCTAACTCCCGGGATTTTTTCCGAAGAGTTTGTCATCTCTAAGGTTTTCCTCGTTAACAAATTCCTTGTATCACTCTTTACTTTCGTGTTCTTGTTCCATTTAATTGAATTTCAAAGTCCCCTACTTATTGTTTAAATCCATACACTTACCAAGTTAAGATTCAACGTTATTGTTTTTTCTACCAAAACATTCCCTAAAACTTACTCAATCACAAATTGCCTCCCTCTTGGTTAGGAATTCCCTCGTCTGTTTTTAGAACTAAGAACATGACCAATACTATGGTTTTAAAGATATTAATAACTGTCAAAGAGCTCTACCTCAACCCATACAATATTTTTTCGAATAAAAGGTTAGGAAATTTATTTCCACTACATGAACTTTTAAATGTAAATCTTGAAATAAATAAAGTTAATTCATTAATAAAAATATCATTAAAATAAAATGGTAGAGAGGTTAAGAACCCGAATTGAATCATGATATGTAACAACTTATATACTAGTTTTGATTCCATTTGTATAATTATGAATTCAATTAAGAGAATTTGACTTGGGAGTTCTTTTTGCACAAATTACATGTCCCAATTTTTTTTACCTAAATTGTAATGACCCAATTTTTTAATGCAATAGTTTAAAATACTAAATGCAATATTATAGAAATACTACATGCAGTATTATGAGTAAAGTGCATACACTGTTGTAAAAGTAATATAAAATGTGAAGAAACTTTTCGTACATTTTGATATTTTTTTAGAACTTTTCAGTCACTCTCTCTTTATTTATTGTTCGAATTTTTTAAAAGTGGAATCAGAGCAATCTACTGGTTCTAGTTTTAACAGGATATAAAACATTAGGGAAGGTTCTTTGTAACTATGGTTAAATTGTAAAGGCTTTGGATTGAAGACTAATAAAGGGTAAGGGTAAATAGTACAAGGAAACGTAAGGATGAGGGGGATTATATATGTATGTACTAGTACTTTTCTATTCGTGTCTAGGCACAATGATAGTATAATATAAATATAGTGTGTTTGAGATCAAACTCTCAAAATACATAAGTCTAGTATCTATCATCAAATTGTAAACTCTTAAAATTTTCATTTGATTGCAAAACGACAATATTAATAATCTATTACATACATAATAGTTCCGATTTTTAATTGAACATTTCAAAAATAAACATGTCTCTTTGGTATTTGTTACAAAAAGAAAAATAGAAAGTAAAATCACATTCTACAATATAGCCAAAATAAGATTTGACAAAATACAATTTTATTATTATAATCAAAAAAGAAAATTATAAGAAAGTATGATTTCAATTAACTAAAGTTAACCAAATTACATAATCCCAATTTCACCCACTTTCCTCTTTCCCCTCACCCCCTTATCTCACTCCTCCTTCATGTAACCTCAAACCCGCTCACTATCCTTTCAGTTGCAGTTTTCAAACTTTCAATACTATTATAGAGAAATCATGTTCTAAAATGATACACTATCGAAAATAAAAATCTTGATCAAGTATATCAATTATTCTCGAGTGCCTCGTAATAACAAAGCTAAGTAAAGACATGGAAACAAATTGCAAATATTCCCGAATAACAATAGCAAAGTGCTCCTTTATAAGATATCTTCCCAAACTTTTCAAGACTTTCAAGAAAAGTTTGACTTGGTGAATAAAAGTACTGCTCCAAAGCCGAAATATATGTTACTTATTGCATGAAAATATCACATCCGACCTTAAATGAGATTGAGTTGGTGTCTCTATGATCGAAAAAAAATGCTTATTAGATAATATCATAACATTATGTAAATTATATGCACTAAATTTGATTATACTACAAAAGTTTTAAGAGTTGAAGAAGAACCGAATTAGTACCCTCGTCAACTGCTTTCATCAACCACTTCCCAATCCCACCCCTCTTCCATTCAAAACACTCGCCTCCAACTATTACTATGTAACCCACCCAACCCTACACTCTTTTTATGTAAACTTCATACACTCACTCTTCTATTCATTTTTAACCTAAAAAATAACAACAACACCCATCCACCGTTATATTCTTATTCAACATATACAGTCTTCAAAATAAAAGACAACTAATCATAGGCATGACTACAATTGACGTATAGTATTCTTTTTTTTTTTCTCAATTTTGTTTGTTTTGCTTCTTGGTTATGTTTCCCTTTTGTTATTTTCTTTCTACTTAATTTACAATAATGACACAAAAATTTACATCCTCCCATGAGAATTTTTTCATTCGAAGATACACTGAGGTGTCGTGAGTGAATAGGAAATAGAAAATGAGATAGAAAATAGTAAGGCGATAGTCGTTATAAGTAATAAAAGTGAGTCTCATTAATAAATAAATATTATATACTTTCGTTCATAAAAAATGAGACTTATCAATAAGACTCTCTAGATGACAAAGTTAGTAAGATTATTCGAAATAGAAGTAGAGGGAGTATTGCGTTAAATTAAGGTCAAAATATGCATTTTGACTAACGAAAGTTAGTCATTGTGAATGTGTGCCCCAAAATTTTGTTTATTGGAATTCACGCGAGTTTGAAGACATCCGAGTTATTTGAAAAACGGAGTCGCCACGCCATTTTGATTACCTCAAAACTTTGAAAAAAAGGTTTTATGGGTTCGGAGGTTAAGTTACCCCTTGGGAAGAACGTTTGGCGTTCACCCAAAGTGCCTTGCCGGAGCAAGTCTCCCTAGATTTCATTAATCGTGTTTGCTTGCGTGCTTTCTTTGTGTGCATGTGTTTGAAAATAAGGGGGGGGGAATGTCCCAAGTTATCTTCCGGACGTACAAACCATTTGTTGGTTGTCGCTCGGGATTCCTTGGAATTTATGTATTTGGGATTATGATCCCGTCCTCATCTTATGACTTATGATCATCGCATTTTAAACCTCGGGACCCTCGGGACTTGCGTGATCGAGAGAATGACTCTCTTTTGGGTCAAAGATGAGGTTCTTTAGGAAGGAATGTCCTTAGCCCATCAATCCTACGCTTTAAGACGGTCGAGCTCGTATAGAGGCTTCATACTCATTCTTAAGCGATAATTGGAGATATAGGGTTCAAGGTTATCCTTTTCCTAAAGAAATCATGAACCTTTAATGGAAGGAACGATGCAAAGATGAGAACTTTTACACCGGTCCGTTCCAAGGTTAGGGGAAAAGGGGAAATGCATGATAAAAATGACTCTTTAATGAAAAGATGACATTTTGGTTATAGCAAATGATGCTTTTTGATTGAAAGAAATGATCTTTATGCAAATGATGCATAAAGATAGCATTTTTATGCAAATGATGCATTAGAAAAGGGGATTTTGATGCAAAGGATGCATTTTTATTGAAAAAGATTTGATCTTTATATGCAAAATGATGCATAAAGATAACATTTTTATTGGAAAATAGGGATTTTAGGTGCAAAGGATGCACCTTTATGAAAAAGACTACATTTTTATGACAAATGAGGTCTTAATGCATGCAAAAAAGGGGAAGGGGATGATAAAGATGTGATCTTTAAGCTACCAAGTCCCAAGCAAGATATATGAATGCAATGAGCAAGTATATCAATTAAAATGCAAGGTTAGTGGCGTGCGAGGTTACCAATGACTTCCTTTGCTTCTCGGAACGGAGCTAGGAGGAGAGGTCGATCTTTGGTCTTCAAGGAGGAGGGATGTAGCTTCTTGGCCTTCCTTCTTCTTCTTCTTGAATTCCCACAGCTTTCTTCACGTATTTCAGAGTGTATTGAGTATTTTTCTCATATATTGTGTGTGTTGAAATGGGCAGAGGAGGGCTCTATTTATAGGCGCCTGGATAAGGCTAATGAAGCCGCGCGGCCGCAGCCCTTCGCAAATGAGGCCGTGCGGTCTTATCCATTATGACTCAAAGATTCTAGAACCATGCAAGGTGGCATTATTCTAGAACCTTCTCCCTAATTAAGAAAAACGTGTTTTCTTAATTAGGAAGGCTCCCTACAGCCCTTATTTTAATTTGGGACTGCCTGGGACATTTCCTAACACTAGGAAGGTCCGGGAATTACCGGGAAATTTACCGAAATGTCGGGAAAATTAACCTAAGGCACGAGCCGATTTGGGTACTTACAGAAGCCCCTCGGCAACGTCACTTGCAAGGCGAGTGGGGTTGTCGATAGAAAAGGATCCGATCTGGCGAATGCCGAGACGGATTGGGAGACCAAGGTGGTCGAGTGGCTGAACCTTGAAAGGCTACCTACGTATCCCTGAGGAATCAAGCCAGCCGTAGTTCGGGATTAGGATCCGCTGGGGAAGGAAGAAGAGAAACTGGTCTCTTGTCGGGAAAAAGAAGAGAAAATGACCTAGGAGGTCAAGCAATTGATCCTACCGGGGACATGCTAGGAGTGACCCAGGTGGTCGAATATTTGAACTTTTATGAGGGGGCGCTTTATCACTGAGGAGTGACAAAGAAACAGGTGACCAAAGTGGTCGAATGGCCGGACCTTTTATAAAAGGCTACCTACGTATCCCTGAGGAATCAAGCCTTGAGCGTAGTTCAAGCATCACTAGATAGTTAGGAACGATGTCTAGGCTCCTTGAGATTTTGACAATTCGGAGGTCGTCACCCGACGAAGCTAGAGCTTATGGCGCTATCTCTTTATGACGGAGATAGAGGTAACTTAAGTTGGGAAACTTGAGCGTACGTCACTATTCGCGGATAGTGGTATCACAAGTTGAAATGATTTGGGCATACGTCACTATTCGCGGATAGTGGTAGCACAATTTGAAATGACTTGGGCATACTTCACTATTCGCGGATAGAGGTAGCACAATTTGAAATGACTTGGGCATACTTCACTATTCGCGGATAGAGGTAGCACAAGTTGGAATGACTTGGGCATACTTCACTATTCGCGGATAGAGGTAGCACAATTTGAAATGACTTGGGCATACTTCACTATTCGCGGATAGAGGTAGCACAAGTTGGAATGACTTGGGCATACTTCACTATTCGCGGATAGAGGTAGCACAAGTTGGAATGACTTGGGCATACATCACTATTCGCGGATAGAGGTAGCACAAGTTGGAATGACTTGGGCATACATCACTATTCGCGGATAGAGGTAGCACAAGTTGGAATGACTTGGGCATACTTCACTATTCGCGGATAGAGGTAGCACAAGTTGGAATGACTTGGGCATACTTCACTATTCGCGGATAGAGGTAGCACAAGTTGGAATGACTTGGGCATACATCACTATTCGCGGATAGAGGTAGCACAAGTTGGAGCACAAGTTGGAATGACTTGGGCATACATCACTATTCGCGGATAGAGGTAGCACAAGTTGGAATGACTTGGGCATACTTCACTATTCGCGGATAGAGGTAGCACAAGTTTAGAGTTCCGACAATTGAGGTTGTCACCTAGTGTTATCCCGTTATACCGTAATTAACTAGAGGCGATCGGGAATAGAGCTTGATTGCTAAAGAGATAAGGGATATTTTTCGAAAAGATGTTATCTTGGTTAAAAGATAACGGAAATTGCATGCCCAGTGGAAGGTCCAAAGGTGATTGTAATTTCGCCGTAGCGAATGAGGCCGCCCGGCATGAGATGGAGAAAAGAAGCCGTACGGCTAGAGACCTGTTTTTTCCGCATTATTTAAAATCAGGTTTTGAACGGGCATTGGGCACTTGTTGCCGCCCACTTCAGCCGAGAGAGAGAAGAGAGAGAGAGAATTTCGAAATTCTTCAACCCCTTTGCTTCCCTTTGATTTGAGATGGATCCGGAGGGCAATCCCATACCGAGGCAAGCAAGGAGAAACATCTCGACGGCCGCGAGAAGGAGGAGGAAGGAGCTCGTGAGGACGGAGAGGAAGTATGACTTCCTTACGCCTCCATCGGAGCTTTACCCGGGGAGAAGGGAGCACAAATCGACGAACCCGCGATCGGTTGGGGTAAGCATTCTCATTTTGCTCAAATCCGATGATTTTGCTTGATTTTTGAATGATTTAGGGCTTGACCCGAATTATAGGATTTTGAATGATTTTTTGAATGATTTTGAGATGCATGAACAACCTATGAGGCTAAGAATGTGCAATGTGCAACTTGTTTGATGAAAATTATGAGAATGATTCACTTTTTTCTCGCAAAATGAAGTAAGAATGAGAATTTTTTTTTTCAAAATATGAGACGGAGTTCTTGCCTTGTGCTAGAACTAGGTCAAAATTCTGATTTTCAATGAGAAAACATGATTTTGGAAGATGAAAATGATTCATGCATGCCATTTTATTTGAAAAATAATGCTTATGTGCAAAGAATTGTGAAAATTGTGATTTTGTGCCTTAGGAAAGCAACGGGACATGACGCGTTTCAAGTGATGAAAGACACGTTTTCGATGCAAATAATGCTAGAAAAACTTTTGTGAATGATTTTCTTTTGAAAATATGTGCACTTTTGAATATATGCATGCTTTTGAAATGATATGAAGGACTGACGCTTCTTTTTGATGTGCTTGTCTACAGGAGAACAAGTCTAGAGGACCGTCCGAGATAGCGGTCAAGCTGGGCAGAGGATGCCGGATTTTGAGAAGAATGGGGCAAATCCCAAGCAATGCGAGGGCTACCTACCGGATGCATTTGTAGAGGCCATCGGCGGGGGTGTTCACATCACCTCTAAAAGCAAGTGGCTTAGTCCAGCCCTTTCGAGTTCTCGTGGGACAAGACACATAGCTTTCACCCGAGCCGGGGAGAGCCGACAGCTGACTCGCCGATTTCACAGCCTATTATCGGCCTACGCTCACCGGGAGGCCCGTGACTTGGAGAGACCATATTACTCGCCGAGGAGTTTCCGTGCTTTGGTCGGGTTTGAGCCGATTCCCAAGGGGCCGGGATGGAGACACGGAATGTCGAGGTGGCGCTCGTACTGCGCATGCGTAACTTTGCCGCTAATGATGTGATCGCCAGAGCCGGCTAGAGCATTCATATGGTTGATGCTATCACCACCATTTTTGCTAATTCTCGGGACACTAGCTATGACTTGCCTCCTCGACTCTCTGGAGGATGTTGATGGGATAGTGACGGTCTCGGGGAGAGGCCGGATTGGCGGAGCTGTACTTCCTCATTGGACATGTACAATGGAACAAAGTCGCTTCCATGGATCGCTTCTCATTTGCCCTCGAGGTAGTCTCCTTTCTTTTTCTTTTCTTTTCCCGTCTTGAGACTTTTATAAGAGAGAGAATGACCTTTTGATGTTTTGAACATACGCAGCCTCGGTTTTGTGAGGTGATCGGGTTCTTCCCTTGGAACCAACAGAGTGATGTCACCATCTTCCCCGCTATGGTTCGCCGGAGGGGAGATGCGAGAGATAAATTCACTGGGAAGACCCGGATTACCTTCGATTACAAAATGGTGAGGCCTGGCCATCAACAGTGGACGGGCACGACGGAGCGGACTTCTACCCCGGGGTGTGTATCCGTGAGATTTTGGCCGGGAGATGCCATCGAGGTGACGAGGCAAGAGGAGGTGGCTCACCGGGCCGACATGTGATGTCATTTACTGGGGGACCGCTTCGAGGCAAAGATGGCCATGTTCCCTCCACTAGACGCCATTACTCCTCAGATCCTCCAAAGACGGATGCCGCAGCCTCGTGGATTGCCGAGGATGAGATTGCTAGGTACTGTGCGGCGTGGGTCAGCAGAGGAGTACTTTGACATGGACACCCCCTACGCCGTGTTTGTGGAGCAGCCGCCCGAGGACGCCACGTAAGCTAGTGAAGCCGGCGGTCACTCGTGGATATGGGGAGGATGAGCCTATCGACTCCGCCGATCCCTCCCCGCGCATCCGTCCTACGTGATCCATGGAGTGCCGAGGAGGATGAGGATACCTGTCCCCTCGATGCTAGGGAGCCCCAAGTACACCTTGCCGCCCGATAGCACCGTAAGTGTACTCTTAGTGGTCTTATTCCCTTTTTAGCTTTCGCATTTTCTCGCTTTTGCAATTTTCTCGAGATTTTCGAGATTTTTCTCTTCCTTTTCTCAGTTCCAAACTCGCACTTACGATAGGGTCGGTTAGGCGTAATAGGGCCGGAAGGACATGTGCCGGCCTCTTCGAGGAAGCCGGCTCGCGCTTCGAAGGCGGCAGCTGGATGCACAGGAGCTCGGGCGCAAGAGACGGCACGTCGGGGGCAGCGCCTACCTCATCGGCCTCTGAGTACTCTTCCAAAGGCCATGCCTCGGGGCGGGGACCCAACGCCGACATTCCGGGAGCAACTGGCCGAGTACGGGCACGATAATGTCCATTTGTCCGACTTGAGCGACCAGGAGGACTTGATGAGGGAGGCTAGCATTTATGAGCCGAGTAGCGATGAAGGATGAAGAAGAATCGGAGGCCTAGGAGGTCTCTAGAATAGATTTGGAACAAAAACAAACAATGAACAATTTTTATGCACAACTTGTTTATTTTTTGCTTTATTTGGGCGCCGATGGGGCGAAAACATTGTATTTACATTTTATTTGCTTTTCTAATTCATGCTTTTTCAATTTGCATATTATCTGAGCCTTGGGGCGACTTTTTTTGCTTGGAATTGGCTGAAACCGGGCCAAAATGATTTATAATGGTGTATAAATGCTTGAATGGCTTCGGATATGTTTTTGCATGTGTTTTGGTTGAAAAAGTGGGGTGAAAACTCCCTTGGGCAGCAATCTTTGGTTGCCGCAGAATTTTTCCGCAGAGGGCTAATGTAGCCGTGCGCACGGCCTCGAGGGCAAATGAAGCCGTGCGGCTAACGCCTGTCTCGAGCCGGTTATTTTCTCGAATAAAAGCAAGGCTTGGCCATTTCATTTCATTTTCACTCTAGACCTGTCCCAATTGTTCCTGAGCATATTTTGGACCGAAAAGCACCATCTTTGAACACTTTGCGATGGAGAAGCCCGTCGATTGCAAAGGGGGAAGCGAGACCATTTTCTATCCGGTCTTCAATCTTGGGCGAGACATAACTTCCAAAATCACAAGGGACTCGCTTGATTCTTCCTTCAAGATCAAGTCTTTATGGCATTTGAGGGATCTCCCGCCCGATTGGGATCTCGCTGAGAGCCGCAAAGAAAGTTCTCGGGACGTCCGGAGACATGTTTATTGCTTTTCTTACAACGAAATTGTCCCAACGCACGAAGACTTCGTGAGCCTTGATTGGGGGTCCCGAGACCGAGGCTATATCTATTCCGCTGACGGAGACGTGCCGGTGACGGTAAAGCTTGCATCTTTTCTCGCAGATTCCTTCGGGAGAGGCCGAGAGGATGATGGTAGCCCCTGGATAGGATTGACCTTTCGATATCCCGGCAGGTTTGGGTCTCCAGATATGGCCGCGACCACGGTGGCTATGGATGCTTTCATTCTGCGTATTCTCTCGTTTGTTCACCGCCGAGTCCGCTGGGGATCTGCCATAGTGGCCTCTTGGACATGGTCGAGACTGTGGCCGGGAAGGATATTGTCCCGCCGGTTTTGGGAGAGACATTTCATGGGATTGATAGGATGGCTCGGGAGACCGCTTTCATGAGGTCCGGGAGTCCTGGCTATGTTGACTCGTGGCCTGCAGGAGAGGCTCTGGGGCTTTGCCTGGGGCTTTGCCGACTCGGTGCCCTTGGGTGATTTCTGGAGAGGTGCACCTAGGGCAGCAGGAATGTGGTAGCTGGGAGCCGATGATGGCTAGGCTATCCACTTCTGACATCCGTTGGTGGATACCACACCGGAGGTTGCGCACTGTGAGGATATTTCAGGAGTCTTATGCCGTGAGGGTTCCGTGATTCTCGCCGGTCGCCCTTCTACATACCCCGCTTGGTATCCAGGCAGCTTGGGGCTTTACAGGAGCCATCGAGTGATTGGGAGGACATCCGGACCATGGAGGTGGTGTCATTGGACATGAGAGATCCAAACAGCCTTCTCTTTCTTCTCGAGGGCTTGGACACATACCGCTTTCCCACCTGTGGCTATCTTCAGAGCAGTGAAGAGCACCATCTCGACTCACTCGTCTACTTGGACCGGGTACGAGAGGGAGATGGGAGCGACTCAGCTATCTTGGAGGATAGACGTCGAGCTTTATCGAGCCGATCCGTGACTCGAGTAGGACTCGAGGAGACCGAGGCTAAGGCGAGTTGCCATAACCAATCGTGTGACTTGGTCGAGATATGGAGGCTCTGGTACAAGAGATTGTCCGAGGTCGCTCCTTCGACCGAGGCTCGAGGGAGGAGGTGCGGACTCGTGCTCGTATAGAGAGAGCGCTCATCGACACGGGGTTGGTAGAGGCTCCAGCGAGGATACCGAGGTCGGGATGAGGGATACCGACATTATTGAGAAGAAAAGGAAGAAGACTCGACGAGGCCGAGGAAAAGGGAAGAAGATCGAAGAAGACTCGCCGAATGACGACCGACAAGTCTTTTCTCAAGATCCTCTTATTGCCATTTGCAAACACATTAGTTTATTTAGGCATTTTATTGTATTTTAGATCTTTTTAGCAAAAGTTAGCAGAGTTAAGAGGTAGACCGTGCTTGAACTCATCAAGAAGTTTTTAACTTGTAATGAACAAGGCATATTATCTTAAAAATTAATCAAGACACATTTCATGGAAATTCAAATGTCTTTATTGATTGGGACCCGTTTTATGAAAACCGAAATGCCCTTTACTATTTAGGACGCACTTCATGGAAGCTTAATCGTCCTTTTTATTATTTAGGACGCATTTCATGGAAACTTAATCGTCCTTTTTATTATTTAGACCGAACCATATATGGTCGCCACGTTCCCCTTTTACAAGAAAGGCTAAGTGGGCTCAGTGTCTTCGTAGTTCATTCTCGGTGAACCAATTTTTTATGTGCGTTTCGTCTTTTGCCTAGACCGCCCTTTTTGGGGTTTTCACTTAGCCGGGCATTACTCTTTTTGCACTAAGATTTTTTTTTTTTTTTTTTTTTTTATATATGTGCAACCCTCGTCTTTGCCTAGACCGCCTTTTTTGGGGTTTTCACTTAGCCGGGTATTACTCTTTTTGCACTTTTTTTTTTTTTTATTATTATTTTTTTTTTTTTTTTTTTTTTTTATCGACATAGTATCTTCGGAGTTTATCACCGTTGACCGGGTGGACAAAGGGATTGCCATCCAAGTCCGCAAGCTTCATTGCTCCTCCCGACGCATTTTCTCGCACCACATAAGGGCCGATCCAGCACGGGTTCCCATTTTCCTGTGGGGTTGTCTCGGTAGGGGCTTTACTTTCAAAGACTAAGTCGCCTCTTTGATATCTCCGGCCTTGACCTTTTTATCAAACGCCCGGCCATTCGCCTCGGTAGGCTCGGTGTGTTCCATGGCTTTTAGCCTTCTCTCGTCAAGGTGGCTAACTCATCATGCCGGCCGCGCAACCATTCCACTTCATTGACACTTTGTTTTCCGGGGAGGACCCTTAATGACGGGATTTCCAACTCCACCGGTAACACCGCTTCCATCCCGTAAGTTAGGGCAAAAGGAGTTTCTCCCGTGGTCGTTTCCGACAGACGTTCGTAGCCCTGCAGTGCTAGGTGCAGTTTTTCGGGCCAATCACGACCACGGTGGCCATCTTCCCGATGATCCGCTCGAGTGTCTTATTAGCAGCCTTCCACGGCTCCATTGGTTTGAGGTCTGTACGGGGACGACTTGTGGCGAGTAACTCGAATTCTCGATGCTAGCCTATCGCAGCCTTCCTTCGAAGTGTGACCCATTATCGAAATGATCTCGCTGGGCACCCCATATCCGCACATTATGTTTTCTTTGATGAATCCGGGCCACTTTTCCGGAAGTGAGGACCTTGTAGGACTTGGCCTCTACCCACTTTGTGAAGTAGTCAATGGCTACCAACACGAACTCGTGCCCATTGCTTCCGCCGGGGATATTTTCCCTATCACGTCAATGCCCCAAGTTGCAAACGGCCAAGGAGTCGTCATGCAAGACATGTGTCATGAGGTGGGAGATGGTTGAGGTTGGCAAACCGCCGGCATTTGTCGCAGTTCGGACGTGTTGAACGCAATGCTTTCCATGGAGATCCAAGAGTAACCCATTCTCGAGGATCACTTGCATCGTGGCTCGGCATTCATGCGAGGACCGCAGTGGACCATTGTGGACTTCGGCCATCAACTCTCCGGCTCTTTCTTGAGTGACACATAAGAGGAGTGGTCCTTGATACCGCTTCTTGTATAGGTTGCCTCCTAGAATGACATAATGAGAAGCCAACCTTTTCGTGGCTTGTAAGCTCTCGGCTCCGATACCTTCTTTTGGTCTACCTTCTTCGTCTCGAAAGCCGACTCTCCGTCTTTGAGGAATTGGTAACTGATTGTACCAAGGTTCCTTTATAGGCTCAGTCCCAGTCCACTTCACAATGTAAAGCCGGGGCTTCTCTTCTACCCACTCAAGGGCTTTATGGCTTTTCCTGGGGATCTCTACCAATGAGGCTAGAGTAGCTAGGGCATCTGCGAACTGTTCTTTTCCTCAAGAAGTAGTGGAAAGTCACTTCTCCGAACCGTCCACCAACTCCTCCATACGGGCATGATACCGTTGTAGATTAGTGGTCCACGCCTTCCACTTGTTGGAGACTTGGTTGATGATCGTGGCCGAGTCTCCGTAAACTTCGAGCTCCTTGACATTTCTTTCTAAGGCGGCCTCCAAACCAAAGAATGCAAGCTTCATACTCGGCGGCATTGTTCGTGGCAGAAAGTTCAACTTGAGGGCTATGGGGTATGCTCATCTTTCGGATCGACCAATAGCATTCCTACACCATTTCCTCTTTTGTTAGCGGCTCCGTCAAAGAACAACCGCCATCTATTTTCGTGCTCAACCGCAAAGATCCCTTCATCTCGGAAATTGGGGTTCGTGCCCTTTGTCTTCATTATCGGGGAAATTCGCCAGTGATCTCGACAATGCTTGACCCTTGATGGCCTTTCCGGTCACATAGTTGATGTCGTATTCTCGCCAAGAAGAAGGACCACTTCGCTAAACGCATCGAGAGGGAAGGCTTGTCAAAGATGTACTTGATGGGGTCCATTTTCGAGACCAAGTTCACAGGCGGGCTTCGCATATAATGCTTCAACTTGCCGACTACCTGCACTTCGCTCCCGCACAAGTCTTTTCACATGCCGAGTAATTGAGCTCACTCCCCGTAGCTTCCTACCGACAAAGTAAATGGCATTTTCTACCCGAGAGTCTTTCTTCTCTGAGCAAGCATAGCCCCAACCGCCGTGTTCATGATACAGGAGATAGAGCGTAAGAGGCTTCGTCTATGTGGGGGGCATAGTACGGGGATGTACTAAGTATGCCTTGATCTCGGTCAAAGGCATCTTGGCATTCTTCTGGCCCATTCTCGTGTCCACATTCTTCTTCATGAAGCTTGAAGATGGGCTCGCACATAGTGGTCAACCGATTGACGAAACGGCTAATGTACCGCAATTTACCCATGAAGCTTTGACTGTCCGGGTTTCGAGGTGGCCTCATATCCATGATAGCTTTGATCTTTCTGGGGTCAACTTCTATACCTCGCTCCGCGACTACGTACTCCGAGCACTTTTCCCCTTGTCACTCCGAAGGTGCATTTGGTGTGGTTTAGTCTCATGGAATGCCGTCTCGCCTCTCAAAGAATTTTCGTAGGTCAACAAAGTGTCCGCCCACCTTCTCCTTTGGAGTGGATTATCATGTCGTCTACGTAGACCTCAATCTCCTTGTGGATCATGTCATGAAAAAGTGCGGTCGCCGCTCTTCGTAAGTAGCCCCAAGATTCTTGAGCCCGAATGGCATTACCGTATAACAAGAGGTTCCCCACGGTGTGGTGAAGGCCAGTCTTTTCTTGGTCTTCCTCGGCCATCTTGATCCGGTTGTAGCTCGCAGAAACCATCAACGAAGGATTTGACTTCGTAGTTGGCAAGTGGAGTCCACCAGATGTCTATGTTGCGTAGGGTAGTCGTCTTTGGGCCGGCCTTGTTCGTATCTCGGAAATCCACACAGCCGCACCTTCCCATCGGCCTTGGTTACGGCCACGATGTTGGACAACCATGTCGGGTATTCAATAACTCGATGAATCCTACCCGCAGTAGCTTCTCAATTTCTTCTTTGACCCGTAGAGACCATTCCGGCTTGATCTTTCTCGCTTTTGCTTTACCGGCTTAGCATCTCGGTGCTAGAGGGATTTGTGCTCTACTATCGAACCTGTCTAGCCCCGGCATATCTTTGTATGACCATGCAAACACGTCGACGTATTCTCCGAGCAGCTCGATCAGTCTGTCCCTTTCAACCCCCCGGAAGAAGCTTCCAATCTCAGTGTCTCTTTAGGTTCCTCAATAGTACCCAAGTTCACACTTATCAAAATCTCCTCGGCTACTGGGCCCGGTTTTCCTTTTTCTCGAAACCCGCTTAAAGATTTCTTTAATGTATTGTTCGTTTAGTGTGTTTGCATCTTGTTCAAATGATTCATTATTAATCGTTGTTAAGTTTTGAGTTAATTTATCATTTGTTAAGTTGGCAATAAGAGGATAATCGTAAAGATTTGTCATTTCATTCAAGATAAGGGGAAAGATGACATCGATTACATTTTCATAATCCTCAGCGTGAGGCCTTCTGGATGACTCCGAGGACCGGAATTCGAAGATTCCCGACTCAACCGAATAGACAACAGGTGTTTGACACGACCGGCCGAGGAGGACGGGGTACCAATCCAAGCTCCGTGATCATTTGCCGTCGATCGGCTATCGGCCCCGAGAATGTCTCCCAATTCTTCAATGGCATTTCGTCTTAGTCACCAAAGTGCGAGGATCAAAATGACTTTCACCATCGTCTCCAATAACGGCAACTATCTCATTATCTCGAATCAAGTCGATCAAGTCTCGGGATTTGTGCTTCTTCGTCAAACAACTCTTGCAAACCCCACCGATCGTCTTCACCGCCGGCGCCTTCTATCCGGGCCGATCTTTGGAAGAGCTAACTCAAAGGCGGAGAAGTCCATTGTCCCGATGCCGACCTTTGACACCGGCCGGATTTCCTTTCAAGACGTACTCATTCCGAATCTGTAGTGGTAGCCCTGTGGATATCTCGGCAAATCAAGGAACATTCTTCGAACGGGATTGGCCGGCTTTCCCTAACTTTCTCAAGGTTCTCTAGAAGGGTTTTCGCAAGGAGATCTCGCGATCACTTTCATCATATTGTGTCCCTCCTTTTATAAAGTAATGGGTCGAGACAGACCGTAAGGATGGAGCCGGACCCCTTCACCTTTCTTGCCTTTAGCTTTTCCGGCATCCCGAGAGTTCGGTTTGTACCCCAAGCCATATCTCGGTAGTCTCGCTCCTTCACATCAATGATGGTGTTACGACCTTGAAGTCTTCTACCCAATCCAAGTCCCTAAGATAGCTCATTTTTCGCATCATCCTCACGGCAGGAGGGATTTTATCTAAGTAGTGGTGAGGTCAGCAACACACTTGTGCCTTGGAAGAAGCTACTGAGAATCCGGCCAATGCTAACCCTTCATCATCATGCTTGATCTCCAATATCGGGATGTCCCCTGCCGGTTCCTTCTATCGTGACACTATCCCCATAAATGGTGGTGATAGTTCCATCACTCGATCCGAAATTTGACGCACCGATGCAAAGTAGAGGCTACCCCGTTTATCCGGTGGATCCAAGGCCGTCCCAAAGAAGGCAAGAATGAAATCGGAATGTCAATAACTTGAAAATCAACATCCATGACCTTTTTCCGAACCACATCTTGAGAGTGGCGATCCCCAAAACCGATCGTGCAAAGGGAGTCGTAGGCCTTAATAGTCCGACTAGAAGGCTTTAAGTCTCGTTGGCTTCAAATCCAATAAATCCATCATCTTAGCCGGCAAGACATTCATTGCACTTCGTCAACTAATACTCGTGGCAATCGACGCTCTTCTAACCGGACTGTGATGTAAAGAGGTTCGTTGTGACTAGCCCCATACTTTGGCAGTGTCCAATTCAAAGGTAATGATGTTTCCGTAGTGGATATTTCCAATCATTCGACGACCTCATCTCGGGGTGACATCTATGGGCACCATGGTCTTGGCCAAACTTTCTTCTAGTTTCAACTTATGAGGGTACGAGGAGGTTAACAGGGACCATAAGGAGATATTGGCTTGGGTACACTTCAACCGAGTTAGGACTGGATCCTCCTTATCGTAGTCGCTTTTCTCGCTTCGGCTTATAAGGTCTTTTATCTCGTCTTTGGTTCCGAGACGGCATTCCTTTTGTCACCCTTAGGCCGCTTCAATACTCATCTCGTCTGCACCGAGTCATCACATAGACATTGGATTTTCCTTGGTCATTATTCCTACCGGAGGATTCTGTTAATTCTTTCAAAGTCGAGGCGGATTCTTTACCGGCGTATGGCCAATTTCGCTCGATTGATCTCGATTGACGGTGCCAGTCGGAAGCATAGGCGGCTTCCCGAATCCGGTCCTGTGTTACCGGCTTTTTGACCTTTTCACATTCTCCGTTTAAAGCTTTCACAGCCTCATTCAAACTTTTCAAAGTCGCATGCAACAAGAATTATCACTTCCGGAGTTTGGAGCTTGGCAAATGGCTTTCTCATCCGAACCTAGCAACTTCTTTAACAGAGTAGGATCACATTCCTCATCACCGTCAAGCATGTCTTTTCTTTCCCCGGGGGTCAACCTTTTGACGGCATTTTGGACATTGGCTAAACACTTTCTCGAAATGGGAAATTCCATCATCAATAAGGATTTCTCGCGGGTCAAAACCTCATGGCGGGTTCCTTTTCCTTACCGTCGAGATATTTTCCGGCTTTTTGGCTTCGGGCTAACCACTCCTCTATTGTCCCTTCCGGCACTTCGACCGTGTCTTCATCTGTCACTACGCAGCTCTCGTGGGAACTTTCGTCTTGGCTCTTATGACCAATGAGGGCAAAAGCAGTGTCGGGATACTGACGCCATATGAGGGGTATCTCGACTCTTCCTCGGGCTTAGGGATTACCAGGAAGACATCATTATCATCGTAGGACATAAAGGGACCGGGGTCGCCTCTAAACTCGTGACTCTTTCCAAGGCATCCATACATTCTTCTTCGTACCAAGTTTCAGTGAGTGACTACTAACACCGTGATGTAGTCTACCCTTCCCGATGAGAGTTTGGCTTCGCGACGCTTACATGTTCTAGATCGGTGGGAGGAGCCCACTTCCCTCTTTTGGCTAAGGCTTCGATCAAGTCTCTCCATTCACCTACCAAGTCCTTGTACGGAGTATTGAACTCTAGGATATAGGACTCATACACTACCTCATCCTTCTCCGAGCTTTTGCATAGGCCGCAGACACACTTTGAAGTGATTTCATCCCCTATTCCAGTCCGTGGCTTTCGCTCTCATCTTGCCCTTCGGGTTTCACTTCCGTTGGCTCCAAGTCCATTCCTTCTACCGAACCGTCATCATCACCGTAGAATCCACCCATTCCTATTCTCGTTCCCGATCGACTCTTCGCCGTAATCGTCTCGAGAGGGAGGCAAATTCACAGGCGTTGACAAAATTGGAAAGGTCAAACCGGCACCGGGATTCCAAGGTAGGGAAATTTGGCTCTGGCCGAAAGGAGGAAAAGGGTCCCATGAGGGATTCAGAGGAGGAAGCGAGGGTGTCGGGACCCTAACAGCTTGGGTATTGGAGAAGACCGAGAAAGGACAGCCTTTGGCAATGGGTTATATGAAGATGGGGGAGGGCATCAAGGTTATAGGCTAGCTTTTCTTCCCTAGTCATCTCGGTTACCCAAACCAAAGATCAAGTTGGCCAAATCGGTCATTCTCGACTCTCGAACCGATGAAACCGAGGATTCTCGCGAACCTGTCCGAGGATTCTCGCGCTAACAAGTCGCCGACCCTGTTCTCACCCACTTCTTTCTCGCAAGGGAAAGGGATAGGAAAGGTTTAGACTCGGGGTAGGTGTTTAGGTCAAGGCCTCGTGCAATATGCAAATTAGAATCTTCAAGTTTACTTAAAACAATGTCTTTTATTAATATCTATTTGGTTGGAAAAGGGGTTCTCGCCCTTCTTTTTCACAACTACTCTAGATCCCGGATCGCTGGGTTCCGTCACTACGTCTATAAGCCCCTCGTATTCCACTCCGTATTTCGACCTCCCAGTGGTGGACAGCTTCGGCGAGGGTCCTATAGGGCACGCGGATCCCACCGACCGAGAGTAAAGAACGCTCCTATCGGGTCTAGCGGGTCATAGTGACCTTTCAACGCACGAGCGATGCGGATTATAGTCAAGGCAATACCGGGAAAGTCTCGTCTCTCGCCTCGACGGATCTTCGACAGAGTTTCGCTTGAGCGAATGAGGGTTTTTGACTTTCGGTAATGTCCGAGAATATAATAGGCATGGGTCGGGCGGCAAAAGCCGGATGACACAAATGTCACATTGAACTTCGTTGCATACGCAGTGCGCGCGAGCTCAATCGAAGTCAATGCCTGGCCAAGATCTTGCCAATTTTTCCTTGTCGGAATTTTGGCAAGAGCTTCGCTGAGCGAAAGATCTTTTATTTTGGCAAAGACTTGGTCTTGACTCTTACGCATTCCGTGCGGGTCAAGGTCAATAGTCAATGCCTGAGTCAAGATCCCACCGATTTTTCCTTGTCGGAATTTTCGGCACTTTCGCTTGAGCGAAAATCTTGGTTTCCGTTATGAGCTAAGGCTTGACCTTTACGTGGGTATGCAACCGGGCTATATGACACCTGACTAGACCAAAACCAACCAAAAGTCACGGATTTTTGAAACGTGTGACACGGACCGTGCATTGGTCGACACCGGCCGCCATGGGAGGTTGGGATGATTCCGTGCGCGCCCGGAGCATCGTAAGGTCAGTCCGTGGATCGCACTGGAACCACCCTCGGGTTTGAAGGACGTGCGTGCAAAAGTGTACAGTGATATATCAAAGTGCGCGTAGTGTGCGGTCTCCTAAAAATGTTCCTTTTTGAGTTAAAACAGAGATTTTCATAAATGTGTTTTAAAGGAATGATTTTCGGGATCGGGAAAATGCAACACATAAGCACGTAAATTTTCTCGGGAGCCCTGCCGCCATGGAGCCGAGTAGCCCCAAGCCGCTAGGACCGCAGATTAACCATGATTTTTCCCGGTGGAATTGCCACCGAGGTCGTATGGTCGAATCCTATGAGGATTAGCCGCACGACTGCATGGATCAATTTTCCAGGTTCCACTCCTTTTGCTATTTTTCGGGTTATTTCCCATTTCAAAGTATGCACAGATTCCAAGATGCAAATGATGCAATGCATGGTAAAGAAAGCAAGCGCGATTAATGAAATCGGCGATGGGAGTCTAACCCGCTCAAAGGGAAAAGCTTTCTTATTTTTTTTCAAAATTTTTTTGAAAAGGGATACTGGTACGTGGGATTGTTAAACCACTGGTTATCCCAAGCCCCGGGTTAGGGAGCGATACAGGAAGTTTAAGTGGGGTCCACCTATATACCAAGTATCGATTTTTGTTTTGAAAATAAAGCTTTTCTCCTTTGGGATGATCCCCAGCGGAGTCGCCAAACTGTGAATGTGTGCCCCAAAATTTTTGTTTATTGGAATTCACGCGAGTTTGGAGACATCCAAGTTATTTGAAAACGGAGTCGCCACGCCATTTTGATTACCTCAAAACTTTGAAAAAGGTTTTATGGGTTCTGAGGTTAAGTTACCCCTTGGGAAGAACGTTTGGCGTTCACCCAAAGTGCCTTGCCGGAGCAAGTCTCCCTAGATTTCATTAATCGTGTTTGCTTCGCGTGCTTTCTTTGTGTGCATGTGTTTGAAAATAAGGGGGAATGTCCCAAGTTATCTTCCTGACGTACAAACCATTTGTTGGTTGTCGCTCGGGATTCTTTGAAATTTATGTATTTGGGATTATGATCCCGTCCTCATCTTATGACTTATGATCATCGCATTTTAAACCTCGGGACCCTCGGGACTTGCGTGATCGAGAGAATGACTCTCTTTTGGGTCAAAGATGAGGTTCTTTAGGAAGGAATGTCCTTAGCCCATCAATCCTACGCTTTAAGACGGTCGAGCTCGTATAGAGGCTTCATACTCATTCTTAAGCGATAATTGGAGATATAGGGTTCAAGGTTATCCTTTTCCTAAAGAAATCATGAACCTTTAATGGAAGGAACGATGCAAAGATGAGAACTTCTACACCGGTCCGTTCCAAGGTTAGGGAAAAGGGGAAATGCATGATAAAAATGACTCTTTAATGAAAAGATGACATTTTGGTTATAGCAAATGATGCTTTTTGATTGAAAGAAATGATCTTTATGCAAATGATGCATAAAGATAGCATTTTTATGCAAATGATGCATTAGAAAAGGGATTTTGATGCAAAGGATGCATTTTTATTGAAAAGATTTGATCTTTATATGCAAATGATGCATACAGATAACATTTTTATTGGAAAATAGGGATTTTAGGTGCAAAGGATGCACCTTTATGAAAAAGACTACATTTTTATGACAAATGAGGTCTTAATGCATGCAAAAAGGGGAAGGGGAGGATAAAGATGTGATCTTTAAGCTACCAAGTCCCAAGCAAGATATATGAATGCAATGAGCAAGTAGATCAATTAAAATGCAAGGTTAGGGCGTGCGAGGTTACCAATGACTTCCTTTGCTTCTCGGACTGAGCTAGGAGGAGAGGTCGATCTTTGGTCTTCAAGGAGGAGGGATGTAGCTTCTTGGCCTTCCTTCTTCTTCTTCTTGAATTCCCAGCAGTTTCTTCACGTATTTCAGAGTGTATTGAGTATTTTTCTCATATATTGTGTGTGTTGAAATGGGTAGAGGAGGGCTCTATTTATAGGCAGTCTGGATAAGGCTAATGAAGCCGTGCGGCTGCAGGCCCTTCGCAAATGAGGCCGTGCGGTCTTATCCATTATGACTCAGCATTCTAGAACCATGCAAGGTGGCATTATTCTAGAACCTTCTCCCTATTTAAGAAAAACGTGTTTTCTTAATTAGGAAGGCTCCCTACAGCCCTTATTTTAATTTGGGACTGCTCTGGGACATTTCCGGAACACTAGGAAGGTCCGGGGAATTACCGGGAAATTTACCGAAATGTCGGGAAAATTAACCGGAAGGCATGAGCCAGATTTGGGTACTTACAGTCATGTAACTAACTTCGGGTAATATGTCATGTGAAATGATCAATTTGTCCCTAAAAAAAAGATGTCCATGATATATGACTTGGAAATATAACATCATATTTTTTTTATTTGCAACGGATTATAAAAAAAAAATTCCTCCATCTCGAAAAATTTAGATCACTTTGACTTTAATGGTCAACTCAATTATAAAAACAAATACTTCTTCCGTCTCGAAAAATTTAGATCACTTTGACTTTAATGGTCAACTCAATCAAATTTTGACCGTAATTTTATGAAAATTTAGATATTTTTATTCAATTATAAAAATTGTTATTTTTTCACCATTAGAAATACTATCAATAACAATTTTTAGAATTTCATGTAAATATCTATATTTTTCTATAAAATTATTCATATTTTTTTATATAAAAATATGTCAAAATTTGATTGAGTTGATTCTTTACTATTCCCTCCACTCATTCTCTCTCCTACATTATTTTAATACTCACAACACCATTATAATTTACTATTCTCTCCACTCATTCTCTCTCCTATTTTATTTTCACACTCACAACACTTTCAATATAATACTCTTACCATAATTACCGTGCCCAAGCCAAATGGTGAAGCTCTTACCGGGACGGAGGGAGTATTACTAAAGTAACAAAAATTCATGTCAGTTATTTTGTAAATTGAGATAAAGTCAGACAGCCGGTATACACAATCGGACCACTTGCTTGTTTTTTTTCCAAAATAAAGGGAGTGATCGGATCTACACACTTTTATTTTTAAAAAGTATATTACAAAAGTAACAAAAATCCATGTCAATTAAATTGTAAATTGAGAGAAAGTCAGACAGTCGGTACACACAACCGGACCACTTGCTTGTTTTCTTTCCATTTACATTTGAATTGAAAATCTTGGTACACTCCAATTTCCTAATAATAGTTATGTATACTATTGTTACATTATTATACTCCCGTCCCGTCCCACGTGAATGAAATTTTTTAGTCAAATTGATGTATTATTATTTTCTATTTAAATTAATAGTTAAAATTATTGCAATTTGATTAAAAGTCTCGTGACGGAGGGAGTATGTATTGAAATAGAAATCGACAATCTACAGCCGTAGGATCAAACAAATTAAAAAGAAATCCAACGATTTAAAATAAAAAAGTTAAAACTGATTAATAATAGCCCTAGTATCGTAGCAGTTATGGATCGATCTGGGCCATACATTCAGTGATTTTATCCAGTGTGTATTATCTTTTTTTAGATTAAATCTCAACTCCTCTTTGTCTTTTCTCAAGTTGAATCTCAGTCACTCATTGTGTGAAAGTTATTCATGAGCTCTATTATAATATAGATGTATAATTACGTGCGAAACGAGTATGGGCGGGACGCGTTGATTCCTCCCCGTCCATGTCACTAGACCAAGTGGCCAACAAGGTAAAAAATTGAGGCAATGATTGAATGGTTAATTGGGAAAACTTTGTTATTTCGATAAACTAGTTTGACCCCCGTGCGATGCACGGACAGTTACTAACGAATAATTTATCAAAATCGAAATAAATATAAAAGAAAATAGAGATGTTTGTATAGATTGTAAAACAATTATTTGAAAATTATATTCTCAATACAAATATCAGATTGAATGACACTAAAATAAATCTAGTGTTACATCCGTACGATGCACGGGAAATTATTGATGCTTAAGAAGACGGAAATTAAATAAAATGACTAAATGAGGAAAATATTTGTATACATTGCGAAACACAGCTTTAAAAGACAACATTGTCGGCACAACTTTCGAAAGAGGAAGGAAGATCATCATTACATATCAATATATTTGGACCATTGGGATTGTGAACTTTTTTTAATGTGAAATATAATTGAAAATGACAAATGACATAGTATCAATTTAAAAGAAGGCCAACAATGAATAAATATTGACCTTTGAATTTTATTAATAGTCATAGCATAAAAGGAATACAATAATACAAATACCTTGAAATGAAAAATAGACAATATATCGTACAATTTAAAATATTTTTTACAGACAATAATGAGACATTAATCAGATGTAAATATAATCTAATAAATTAGTCATTATACTAAAAAATAAACAGTTTTTAGAAAGTAAAAATTGTATAAGTCTTAAGGCCATTTACCAAAAAGAACTTTTAAAAGATCGATATTAAAACTAAAAAAAAAAACTCACACAAGCTGATTGTTACAAAAACACTCCCTGAATGTTACAAACAACACTTTTATTCTTAAATTTTAATTTTAATTTTTAATTTTTAATTTTTAATTTTTAATTTTTAATTTTTAATTTTTAATTTTTAATTTTTAATTTTTAATTTTTAATTTTTAATTTTTAATTTTTAATTTTTAATTTTTAATTTTTAATTTTTAATTTTTAATTTTTAATTTTTAATTTTTAATTTTTAATTTTTAATTTTTAATTTTTAATTTTTAATTTTTAATTTTTAATTTTTAATTTTTAATTTTTAATTTTTAATTTTTAATTTTTAATTTTTAATTTTTAATTTTTAATTTTTAATTTTTAATTTTTAATTTTTAATTTTTAATTTTTAATTTTTTAATTTTTAAAATTTTAATTTTAATTTTTAATTTTAATTTTTTAATTTTTAATTTTTAATTTTTTAATTTTTTTAATTTTAATTTTAATTTTTAATTTTTTATTTAATTTTTAATTTGAAAATTTTAATTTTTTTAATTTTTAATTTTTTATATTTTTTTAAAATTTTAAATTTTAAATTTTAAATTTTAAATTTTAATTTTTAAATTTTTAATTTTTGATTTTTTTAATTTTTAATTTTTGATTTTTAATTTTTGATTTTTAATTTTTAATTTTTAATTTTTAATTTTTAATTTTTAATTTTTAATTTTTAATTTTTAATTTTTAATTTTTAATTTTTAATTTTTAATTTTTAATTTTTAATTTTTAATTTTTAATTTTTAATTTTAATTTTTAATTTTTAATTTTTAATTTTTAATTTTTAATTTTTAATTTTTAATTTTTAATTTTTAATTTTTAATTTTTAATTTTTAATTTTTAATTTTTAATTTTTAATTTTTAATTTTTAATTTTTTAATTTTTAATTTTTAATTTTTAATTTTTAATTTTTAATTTTTAATTTTTAATTTTTAATTTTTAATTTTTAATTTTTAATTTTTAATTTTTAATTTTTAATTTTTAATTTTTAATTTTTAATTTTTAATTTTTAATTTTTAATTTTTAATTTTTAATTTTTAATTTTTAATTTTTTATTGAATTTGGATTAATTTGTATTATTATTTTTAAATGTTAAAGAAATCGGAGAAAAAAATCTAAAATCCAATCGGCCAATGAATGGACACCAAGTGTCCCATTTAAAAACAAATAAAAATTCACCTGCATAGACGCGCGTGTATGGCACGTGCCACTTTTCAGCAAAAAATCTATAATTAAATAACCCTATATACTTTATTTACTATGCTTCAAGGATTTTTAAAAAAAAAAAAAATTGTCTGATATATCAAACTAAAATAAACACAATAACCATATTATCCCATCCCACTTATTAAATAGAAATCGAAACCCACATTAATTACACTCCCCCATATATATATATATATATATATATATATATATATATATATATATATATATATATATATATATAGATTATTATTTTATTAAATAACCCTATATACTTTATAAATATACAATGGTTTTGTTCATAAAAATTCAACACAATTTCAACTCATCATCCTATATCCTACAACTTTTGTTTTATTTTATATTCTTTATTTTTATGATTAGTAAAATTATTATTATTATTATTATTATTATTATTATTATTATTATTATTATTATCATTTATAATTAAAAATAAATCATTAACACTTAATTAATTTTCACAAAAAAGATATTGAAAAATAAAAAAGGAAAATTAACAAAGGATAATTAAGAAATTTATATTTAAAAAAGATGATTTTTTTTCTGTGTCCAAATCAAATGAAAGAAGTCTCTATTTGAAAAGAGAAAAAAATTATGAATTTTAGTGTAATTTTTTTTTAAAAAAATTAATTTATTATAAAATAATTGAGGTCAAAGAAATGGGGGAAAAAATTCTGAAATAAAACCAGCCAATGAGCAGGTGACACGTGGATTTTCGATTATTTTAAATTATGCCATTGATGTAAATGACCAAATTGCCCTTTAAAGATTGGTCGACACGCGTCGAGAAATTTAAAAAAAAAAAACTCGCGGCGCGCTCAATTTTGCCCTATAACAGATTGCCACGTGTATATTCAGCCTTGTTATTTGCAATTATGCCACGACGTGAAATGTCCAAAGTGCCCTTCAATGACAAGTAAAGCAACCATTTAGTACCCCATTGTAATTGTATGACTATTATCAATATGAGTAACTATCTCCATTTAGCATAATTTCCAAGCCCAATATTAAATGGTAAAGAAAACAATACTATATAATTACATATATTGAAAGAAAGAAAAAAGAGGAAAAAATTATAAAATTTAGAAAACAATAGGTCATATTTATTTACATAAACTCATCATGAACATAATTATGATATTTATCTTCAATTTATCTTATTTAATTTTGAGAAGAAAAATCAAAATCCTAAAAATACGAACATTTGTGTTAAATGAAAAAAACTTCCCCAAAACTATCCACTCCCTCATCAAACCTAACCCACTTCTTCCTCACCCTCTTTTAAAATACTAATTTATACTATCTATATTTCTTAGAATATTGACATGCACTTCAATCAAAATTTTAAAAATGATTATCATCTTTTCCGATATTCGTCTTTATTAATACTTTATTTACTATGATTCAATTTTTTTAAAAAATAAAATAAATAAAATGTTTGATGTTTCGAACTAAAATAAACTCAATAACTATATTATCCCTTCCAACTCATTATCCTATACCTCATCACTTTTATTTTATGTTTTTTATTTTTATAGTTAGTAAAATTATTATTATTATCATTATCATTATCATTTATAATTAAAAACAAAACTTGACACTTAATTAATTTTGACTAAAAACATATTGAAAAATTAAAAAGGAAAATTAACAAAGAATAATTAAGAAATTTATATTTTTAAAAAAAGGTTTTTTTTTGTCCAAATCAAATGAAAATAGTCTCTATTTAAAGAGAAAATTAAATTATGAATTTTGGTGAAAAAAAAATTAAAAAAAAATTAATTTATTATAATATAATTTAGATTAAAGAAATGGGTGAAAAAAAAAACCTAGATCCAACCAAAGGACAACACGTGTCCAAACCAATAAAAAAAAACCTAGCATCATTCACGCGCCTATTTCGACGCGTGAAGTACACACTCCAATGAAATGCCCATTCTACCCTTCACCAAACGGCTGTCACATGTCCAAAGTTATTTAAAAAAAAAACCCCACCACCAATCATATTTTGCCACGTGCATTTTCTGGCGGGTTATTTGCAACTTTGCCCTGATGTGAAATGTCCAAAATGCCCCTCATTGGCCAAACATTTACCACAATCTTATTATTATATATAGATAGATTATGTCAAGTTTGGTCGATGAGCCTGAGGCATTTAATTCCTTCTAGGTTCTATTCAAAATAAAATATTCCCTTCTACCCTTAAATAAAATAAAATTATTTCACAAAATTTTTAATAATAGTAGCTAAAACTCCCTTCATCCCACTCGAAATATAATTTTTGAATTGAACACGAAAATTAAGAAAAAAATAGTATATTAGTAAAGCCGTCAATTTGAAATTGTCCCGACGAGACATCTCATCCTGCCGTACAAATGGGACAGGATAGAATAATATATTCTAATCTCATATAAAAGCGTACCTATTTTTGGGACATCCCGTTTGGGATGCGAGACAAGTTGGAACGAGACGTCCTGCTTTTTTATAATTTTTATTTTTTAACCACAAAGATATTTTAGAACTTAGTTTTTAGATTTTTTTTTCAACTATCCATTGTTTTTTCCTTTTGATTAAGATATTTATAAATTTAATAAGTTTTTATCTTGTTAGATAGCAAAAGATTAATCTTATTTTTTCGATTTAATGTTTTGGTATCATCTCAATTAGATTTTAGTTTTATAATATTAACGTCTTCTTTGTCCCGTATTGTCCTGCGTCCCGATGTGGGATGGACGAGACGAGAAATTTCTGTCCCGCGAAGAATTCGGAACGTCCCGTAAAATTGCAGGATTTCATAGTTCCGTCTCCTCCCGTCCCTTTTTTTCGAATTGACAACTCTATATATTAAGTGTTGTGAGTATGAAAAGTGAGATTTAAGAGAGATAGTGGCATAGAGAGTAATGAGTGAAAGAGCTGTTGTGAATGTGATAATGAGTCTCATTAAATAAAACATTTCAGATTTTTGAGTTATTACATTTTAAGAGGGAAATCCAAAATGAAAAAAAATGCTAAATCAAGTGGAACATGGGAGTATATTATTAAAATATGAGTAAGTTTTGGGAGAAATCGGTTTCTCCATAAATTATAAAAAGTCGATTTTTTTCAGCTTTGCAAATATTTGGCAATGAATATAAGAGCGAGTTTAAAAAAACGAGGACTTTTTATAACTTAGGGAGAAACTAGTTTCCCCCCGAAATATTGTGTTAAAATGTGCCTCTTCTTTTCGTTTCCATAATAATTATTATGAATGACAATCTTTAAGATGGTTCAAGTTGTTGAAGTTTAATTTTGATTACTCTAGATTATTCTAGAGCGATTTTGGTTCACGATATTTGATTTTGATGCATGATTCATAATATCAAAAGTCGAAATTAAACAATTACAGATAGATAAAAATTAATTAAGATAAGTATTGTCCTTTAATTTTTCTAGTTTATGTTCATTGTTTTCGAAGTCTTGTAAACTGTATAAATAGGCAAGTCATTTTAGTCTCAATGTGTATCGAGAATTCGATTTCATAATAAAAAGTTATTCTCCCATATGTTATCTTCTTGCTCTGCATTTCTATATTTTCAGCCGGTGGTGTTATCGAGCCAGCGAAGCGGCCGTGAACGGTGGTACTAATGGTGGGTACAAATGGTGGTGGTGATCGACCACAAATTCCTATCTTGGATGGAAAAAATTATGCTCGATGGCGCCAAATGATGGTACTTTTTGACTATCAAGAGTTACTTGAAGTCGTGGAAGATGGCATAGGAGTGCTCGAGAAGAATGCGAATGATGCGCAAAGACAAGCACGTCGGCTTATGCTTACAAGAATGATAAGAAGGCACGTTATATTACATCCATCAAGGAGTTAATGATGTGGTGTTTGACAAGATTGTGAAAGCAACTACATTAAAGCAAGCGTAAATATTTTGGAAAATTCGTTCAAGGGAGTTGAAAAGGTGAAGAAGGTAAAACTCCAAACATTGAGGCGAAGGTATAAGCAGTGAGGGGGCAATAAGTACTTTAAGACTTTTGTTGATGATAGCACAAAATATTGTTATGTGTATATTCTACTCAAAAGTAAAGATGAGGCTATAGAGAAATTTATTCTCTATAAAAATGAAGTTGAAAATCAACTCGACCGGAAAATAAAAAGTCATAAGAAGTGATCGTAGTGGTGAGTATGAATTCCCTTTTGAAGGTATTTGTGCTCCCGGCATGGAATAAAACATGTAACAACACCACCGTACATGCGACAATCGAATGGAGTTGTCGAGCGAAAAAATCGAGACTTTAAAGGACATGATGAATGCCATGTTAATAAGTTCGGGGTTACCGGATAACATGTGGGGGAGAGGCGGATTTTTATCGACAAACTATGTGTTAAATAAAATGCCAGAAAGAAATTAAATAAGAGCCACTATGAAATGTGGCATGAAAGAGTGCCATCGTACACATTACATGCGAGTGTGGGGGTGTCTTGCAAAGGTTTCAATACCACCTCCCAAAAAGGTGAAAGTTGGAACAAAAACTATTGATTGCATGTTTGTTGGGTATGCTTCCTTGATAGTAGTGCTTATAGGTTTTGCTTTGTGTATGAATCGAAAATTCAGGATATACAAAAGAGAATACTATAATGAAGTCAAGAAATGCTTCTTTCTTTGAGAATGTGTTTCCATGCAAAAGAGATGAGGCAAGTTCATCTAAAATGAGACATGATTCAACTAGAAGAATAAGAAGTAGAAGGAAGAAATCATCCATGATGGAAATGATGAAGCGGAGATAGAACCTCGTAGCGGAGACGAAACGAGGTAGAAGGTAGAAAAATCTTTTGGCGAGATTTTTCTAACCTATATGCTTGAAAAGTGAACCTGAAAGTTATAAAGAGGTCGTGAGCTCTTCGGAAGGACCTTTGTGGAAAGAGGCCATTAAAAAAGTGAGATTGATTCCATTTTACAAAATCACACTTAGGGAATTAGTGGATCTTCCTCCGGAAAAACGGAAACATTTTAGGATATAGGTGGATTTTAAAAAGGAAAATGAGAAAACCCAGGATGGAACAAATGACAAGTATAAGGCAAGACTTGTAATTAAAGGTTACGAAGCAAAAGGAAGGCCTTGATTACTTTGATACATATTCTCCGGTTACGAGAATAACATTCATAAGAATTGTACTTGCGATAGTTGCGTTGCGGAATCTTGAAGTACATCGAAATGGATGTTAAAACGGCCCTTTCTAAATGGGGATTTAGAAGAGGAAATTTCCATGGAGCAACGGCAGAAGAATTTTACTGCGCCGAGGCAAGAAAATAAAGTGTGCAAATTAGTAAAGTCATTGTATGGCTTGAAGCAAGCACCAAAACAATGGCATCAAAAGTTTGATCGGCCGTGATGGAGAGAGTGGATTTAAAATAAATGAATGTGACGAATGTGTCTATGTTAGAGACACGGGAAGTAAACTACGTCATTTTGTGTCTTTATGTGGATGACATGCTTATCATAGGAAGTTGTGATAAAATGATAAAGTCCACTAAAGATATGTTGAACTCAAAGTTTGACATGAAAGATATGGGGTTAGCCGGCAGTAATCCTTGGCGTGAAAATTTCAAGAATATCGGAGAATGGACTTGCTTTAAGCCCGATCCACATTATGTGGATAAGATTCTTGAGAAATTCAGCCAAAAGGGTGACTTAGCTTGTGCTTCCCAGAACCCCAATAAACGTGAGTCAACATCTATCAATGAATAGAGGTCACGCGGTTTCTCAAGTTGAATACTCGAGAATCATTGGAAGTCTAATGTACTTGATGAGTTGTACTAGACCGAGATAATTGCTTGCACGGTTATGGCGGAGGTCGGTATACAATCTGGAGCGAAACATTGGAATGGGTATAGTGAGAGTACTAAGGTACTTAAGATATACTCGGGAATTATGCTTTACACTATACTAGAGCATCGAAGAGCGGTGAATTGAAGAGGGTATAGCGTGCTAATTGGATATCCGATATAAAAAGACTTCGAAGGTGCGAGGCGGATTTGTATTCACATTAGCGGGAGCAACTATATCATGGAAATCTTTTCTAAACAACTTGATTATAGCTAGATCCACGATGGAATATGAAGTTTATAAGCGTTAGAGTAAATGTGGTGAAGAAGCCGAATGGCTTTACACCAATTTATAGAAGATATTCCAAGATGGACAAAGCCCGGATGCCATCAATAATGTATACATTGTGATAGCCAATCGGCGATTGGAAGGGTACACAATCATATGTATAATGGTAGAGATCTAGACACATTTGATAGATTAGACATATATACTGCATTAGACAACTACTCTCCAGCGGCACAATATCCGTTGACTATGTTAGGAGTCGAGGAAAATTTAGCGGATCGTGCATTTAACGATGGGTTAAATAGAGAGAGTTAGTTGAAAGCTTCTGACGAGGGGAATGGGACTTAAGCCTCGAAAAGATTAAACACGGCCAGAGAAGCCCAATCTAGATGGCCGGAGATCCCAGGAACTAGATTCAATGGGACCACCTAAGCTGTTAAAAGACTTAAGCGCGTCGCGTGGGGGAATCGACCCCCGAGTCATTCTATTAGTGACATCTCGAAAAGGACAAAGGGTAAGCCTATGGCTGCTTAATGATTCTTACGCGTCGAAAATTCGAGCCGGCCGGTAATACGGGTTACGCTTTAAGGAAATCACCCTATGTGAGAGAGGAAGTGGGGCCGCTTCGAGGAGAATTATGTGAGGCTGAAATTCTTAGACACCTCTCGCCGAGAACCGGGCGTATGTTCGGGGCTATGATTGAACATAGCTATGAGAATTGAAGTATGTTAGGACGATACTTGTGTCAAGCATATGATCGGTTACACAAAAAGAATAACGATTCAAGGACATCGCGTCTATCGATTTGCGAGTAGAGTAAATATGCTTGTACGAGCCCCGATACAATGGAATACATCTTGGCTAAGAATTGATACTCTTTATTTATTTAAAAATATGATTTTCCCTTAATTAATTATGTTAGTTATTTAAATTAATTATTTGGATTATTCCTTTTCCTAGATGGACTAGGGATTAGATTGGGCTTGATTTTGTCGGCCTGCCAGGATATTTTGTTTTTGGACTTGGAATTGGACTTGATTAATGTGGGGTAAGTTTAGGAAGCCCATTGCATAATTTATAAACTCTAGAGGCCTTTGAATTCTCTAAGCGCTAGGAAGCTTGAAAAAGGGATGAGCCGCTTCATATTTTGCAACGGCAAAAGGAGAGGGGAAGAGGGAAGGAAGCCGCATGTGATGTATAAATTGACGAGAGGGGTCACCGGGTGATAAAAAAGATTATGCTAAAAAGAAAGAAAACGTGAGAGAAACGAGGGAAGGGCGGTTCAAGGGAGAAGGCAACGGGGAAGAAAGAAGGCGGCGGTAAGAGAGAGAAAGGGCTACGATTGTGCGGTGTTCAAAGCAAGAACAAGGCCAAAATAAACAATCATCCTCTTGCTTTTTGATTTCTAAGATAGAGAAACTTTATGTATGAACACTACTGAAGGGAATCTTTGGACATAAGCAAGGTTTGAGGAAGGGGAATTAGATTGGGGAGAATAGATTATGATGAAGAGAGGCTAAATTATGAAATTTTTGCTACATTGATTATAACGAGGATTGTTTCGAGGTTTCTTTTTGAATATTGATATGCCATTGCTAAGGAATTCCCTATGTAAACAGAGCTATGGGAATATTGATATACCATGCTAAGATTAGCTTAGCTGATGGCACGTGAAGTAAGGATTGTTTAAAAAGCCTACCAGTTATGAATTATGGTAAGAAGTGAAGTATGTAATCGGTGGATGACTAGAAAGTATTACATGCTAAAGATATGAAAACAGAAACAAGCGAAAGCTAGTGTTGGTGTGTGAAGCTGGCTGGGTGTACAGTGGGTGTTACGTGAGGTGTTTACGTGTGTGTTATATGTGGAGTGCGGCCGGTGTAAGGGTGGCTGCGGTTGTGGGCATCGTGTGTGTGTGTGTGTTGTGCATATGTGGGCGAGGGGTGTACATAGAAGTGACTTATGTGCGTGTGATGCCGGTGAAGTCGGGTAACATGAGAGTGCGAGATTTTGTGTACATCTGCTTGGTTTAGGAGTGCGTGTATGTTGTTTGATGTGTGTGTGCGTACAGGCGTATGCAGAAGAGAGGTATGTGCATGCATACATTGGGCATGCGAGAGGGTACATGTGTGTGTGTGGTGTGTGTGTGTTGGGGGTGTTTATATGTGTTGTGGAGTACGCTGAAGTAGAGTATAGATTGGGTGTGTGGTATGCGCCGTGTGTGTGTGTGTGTTAAAAGAGTGTGTTTTGTATGCTTTGAATAAAGGTGAATTGGTGTGTGTAAGTGTAGTATTGGAGGTAATGAATGGGAATTGATCCTAGAAACCCTAAGGGATGTTTTGGTAACTATTGTTAGGGTGATTAGTTGGCACCTCATAAAAAGGAGTTAAGTAGAATAACTTCATGGGTTAACCAAGTGGATTAAAATGATTAAAGGTACTAAGTAGATAGAAGTAAATTGTACCTAAAATTGAGATTTCGCTTTTGCATGATTGGCCCAGATTCGTGCAAGAAGGATTTGCAAAGAGAAACGCATAAGTAACCCAAGGTAAGGGATTACGTTCTGCTTAGAAGTATGTGAGATTCATCCCTTTACAATGTAGGAATTCCCTCCCATGAATTCTTTCAAGCGCGGCTACTAATGGCCGGTAGCATTTGAACTTTCACTGATGTTGATATAACGTCTTTTGATTTATCTTACCACTTGATATATGTTGTTCAATGGGTATCCAAGTAAATTGAAATTGCCTTATGTATTCTTATACCTGGAATACTATGTGAACTATAACTGTATCTAATTGAAACAGGTGCGGTTAGATTTGTGTGATTGAAAATGACTAATTAAGATAGTCTAGTTTGATTGAAAAGAACTTAGACATTTAAATTGCTACTTGATGGAGTAGTTTGATTATCATGATATATCATAATAAGGGAGCACCACGAAAAGGTGTAAGATCTCTTATTATCTTAACGCCTGAAAAGGTGTGACACCACGAAAGGTGTTTGAAACTCTGGAATTGACGAACTTGAGATATGGCCATGTTCTCTTTAAGTATGATAACTGTATTTTGAATGTGTACAGTTAAGATTATTGATGATAGCCTTTCGTTGAAATATAATTGATTGGTTTCGTTCTTTCGGTCATCTTTCCTTAGTACAGGAGAGATTCGTATGAACTTGCGAGCATTGTTCGCTCGCCCTTTTTCTTATTTTTCCTCCCCGAGGTAAGCGGTAGGAGAAGTTGATCGAGTCGCGAGGGATAGTGGCTTGAATCGGGGTAGGGTTTGGTATTAATCATTATGTACTTAGCGAGCTAGTGGGTTGTACTAGCCGTTAAGGTTGAAAAACAGTTATTTTCCGCTTTTGAATTATGGTTAGATGTACTTGCCGTTAAGGTTGAAAAACGATTGTTTTCCGCATTTAAATTACGGTTAGATGTACTAGCCGTTAAAGTATCTCGATTTGGGAATTTTATTTATGAATGAAATTATGTTTATTAATGAAAAGTTGTGAGTAGATTACGATTCAATGGGCATTCCCACATCTTCGTATGCAAGTTTTTAAATCTGCACGGACTTTATCACCATTTCCGCATTATTCCTTCATGTAGGGGAATTGTTGAAAAAAAGTGTGTTTTTGAAGGAATTAATGAGTTATTTTCTTAATTAGTTATTTGTCGAAATGACAAATTAATTGTTGGATTGTGTTCTACTCCATGAGTACATTGAAATCATATAGTATTCATTTGTCCCGAAAATGGTTGAGAAATGAATGAGATATTAAGACTTCAGAAAGTAAATGGGTTGGAAAGGAGGAAATGTGGTTTATCCCACATTGTTGAAAAAGATGGAAAAGACTGACTTAGTTTATATACTCACTACACTTTAGTAGGGAGTAAGATTATTGTGAAGGTCACATAGAGGCTGCTCTACTCTTTCTCGTAGCCGCACGAGCGGGGAACGCGGGGGGAAGGGTGTAAATCATGGACCGAAATAGGCTTCCCAGAGCTCACAGAACTCATGTGCATGCGCGTCACTGCCCCGGACAGTTGCCGAAGATGCTTAGCTCAGAAATAGCATGTCCACGCGAGCCCACTTTTTTTGCATTTTTTAAACTTGACAAACCCGCACGAGTACTGAAACTGGCCCATTACGAGCCGAGAAATGTTCTTAATGATTTCAAATAAATGTGTAAGCTTTGCCGCAAGGACTCGAAGCGTGTATGCGCCTTGCATTATGAGCTAATTGATTGAATTTATTTCAATAATGGCATTGATGAATAAAATTAAAACATTGTTTTAATTTTCTGGCAGTTTTATTTCTCTTGTTTAATATACAAATAGAGAACACAACAACAAGGAGAAGACACAGAATTTCCAAAAAATTCGTTGCATATTGATAATCTTTCTTTGGCCTCCTGCATATTGTATTTGTGGTGATATCGTCCAAGCATTTGACTTCAGTTCGCCGGAGGTATTATTGTGCAACCACCGTCCGGTCAATCCATTTCATCCTGGGAGGCAATCGTTCCGTTCAATCTCAAGCACAACGTGGTGAGGGGGCGAAATTTTTCTTAAGGAGAGTGTGATCTCACACGACTCAGACAATGACAAATCCTTTTCTTCTTTTCTTTATCTATTTTATTTTAATTAGTTTTCTGTAATTTCCAATTATTTTGTAATAGTTATTCCAACATATACAAGCAATACACAAATCAGTAAAACACATTTATTAAAACCGTTGAAAAGTCAAATACGACATTTATCGCTGGGCATTTATCATGGGGTGGAGGGAATGCTGTTGTAGGAATTATGAATGCTTGCAATTGCAAATATCCAGAAAATTCATTAGCAATGGAGTACCTGTCGTCACATTTTTTTTGTCACATGCTACAGCATAATATAATAGAGCACCACGACTTAGTCATTACTTGGTACTTTTATATTCTTATTTAATTTTTTGAATTAGCTAACCCACCATGTAAGATTCTTCTTATTTTTTATTTTTGTTTATCCAGCTGCTCCTTGAGAAAAAAAGAGACTTGACAGAATTTTTTGTTGCACATGTTTGTATTTACAGGTTTGAGTATTATGCAGCTGCGGATCAGGCTAGGGATGTTCAGTTTGATGAAGTTGAAGGTCAATTATGCTTCCGCCATTGCTGAATACTTTATCACAGCCCAAAGGCTTAACATATGAGATAATGTATCTTAATGTTTACATATATGTATGTAATCCCTGTAAGTTCAACTACTACAAGCCCATGATGATGATGTATAACTTGCCATTATTCTCCTAGAGTCAATATGAAAGCAGCCATTTTTTTATCTTATCAATCTCTTAATTTTCAATGTTTTGGTAGAATCCTTGAACTGCACCAAGTGCCAGTGCACCTATCTACACACTTTTTTTTTTTTTAAGTGAATGTGTGTGTGTGTGTTTGTGTTTGTGTGTGTGTGTGTGAGAGAGAGAGAGAGAGAGAGAGAGAGGTGTAATAAATTATGCATGACTATTCAAAACTACTACAATATTTGACCTTAAACAGATCCAGTAGGTAAGCTAACTTTAAGCCTTCAATTTTGTCAAGCAATCAAGATACAAAGACTTTTAAGTGCTTATAATTTCCAAACAACCATGTGATACACAGCTTATAATCAAGACTAATGAACAAGAAAGAAGCAAAAGCTATAATAATATACCTAATTTGGCTATTAAACAAATTAAAAATCTCAGTGTGCGACAGAAGAGGATCCTCTCTCAGTCATTGCCGGAGTAAGATTCGGTGTTGACCCCTCCGATAAGGCCGCATTATTCCGGCGAATATCTTCCACCATTTTCACCACATCTACCATCTTAGGTCTTTGCTCCGGCACTCTTGCTACACACTGCATCCCTATTTGCAACATTTCAACCATTTCTTCCTCAATATTAGGGTACCTCAAAAGCTCGAGATCAAAAACTTCTGCAGTCCATTCTTCTCTAACCACAGAATTAACCCATCTGACCAAGTGAACAACTTCCTCACCACCCGTTGCATGCATAGGAGACTTTCCTGTCAGAAGCTCAAGAAGCACAACTCCATAAGAGTAGACATCTGACGATTGTTGGACTTTTCGGGTGTCAGTTACTTCTGGGGCCCGGTACCCTCCGGCTCGAGTGATTTGTGGGGCCATTGGACTCATTAATGTTGCTAAGCCTAGATCACACACACAACCATGTTGTTGGGAGTTGAGGAAGATGTTGGAGGCTTTTATGTTTCCATGAACAAGTTTTCCACCAGCTTGAGTGTGGATATGAGCAATGCCTCTTGCTGCACCAACTGATATTCTTAGTCGAGTTTCCCAGTCTAACGGAGTCCTATCTTCCCCTCTTTTTGCTGCAAATTAAAATACATTTTGAACCTTAAACATTGCATTAACAAGGCTCTGAGATGAACAACAATCTGTATGCTACCTTTTGAACCCAAAAAAAATTATGCTACTTTTGAGATTTGGGGACTGTGCAGTCCGACTGCACAGAAGTCCAAATAAAATATACTCACCTTACTATAAAATGTAAGACATGTTACTATAAGCTAAAACTCATGTACTATACATGCTATCTCATGCTAATATAATGTAACACACGTATTGTATAAGATGTAACTCATCAACAACACAACATTACCCCAGTGCCCGCAAAGGATCCCACCTACAGTGGGGTAAGGGGGGTCGGATTTATGTGCAGTAACAAAGAGAAAACGCCTAAACATATGAGAGAATGTATAACATACCATGTACCATTGCTGATACGCTTCCTTGATTGAAGTAGTCATACACCATCAGCTTTTCATCCTTGGAATAGTAATAAGCCCTCAAGGGAGCCACATTCTGGTGCCTAATACTTCCAACAATCTCCATCTGCTGCTCAAAATCTCGTCTCGCGACAGTAACTTCTTTTAATCTCTTCACAACAACTGTATTAGCATCCTCCAATGCTGCTTTATAAGTGGTTCCAAACATTCCTTTCCCAAGCACCTCAGCAGAAGCCCTCAACAAATCTTCCAAGTCAAAAGCAAGATTACAGCCCTCAAAGAAAATAAGACTCCCATTCCCATTATGGCTCTCTGAAACATTGTTCTTCACAGTATTTTCTTTCTTCTCGGATTTCTGTGAAACCCCTTTGTCACCATTTTTCTTCGAATAGCAAACAATTAGTAACAAAGCAAGAAGCACAAACCCGAGGGCACAAGCCCCTATTATGATCCCAAGAATTGCAGATTGGCCTAGTTTTGAGGATTTCTTTGACTTTTGAGCACTTGGAGGAAGGACTTGGGGTAGAGGAGTTGATGAGTTGTCGGGAGAGAGATCATTTCCAAGAAAAGATGAGCTAGGAAATCTCTGAAGAGATAGGGGCACGGGTCCCGTTAAATTGTTGTTAGATAGATCTAGCTGTTGTAAACTTGGGAGATCGAGTTCAGGAATTTTACCGGAAAGCGAGTTATTAGCAAGACTCAAAGAAATGAGATGCCTCAAATTCGAAAACGAGGAAGGAATGGTCCCACTAAAGCCATTATTTGACAAATTGAGGATCGAAAGATTGTTCCAAAAGGAAATATTGGAAGGCAACGAGCCGGAGAAGTTATTAAACTGAAGATAAAGCGCAGTCAAGTTTCTGAAATTGGAGAAATCAGAAGGAATGGGACCCGAAATGGTGTTGGATCTTAGACTCAAGATCTGAAGTGCTGATAAACGACTAAGAGTATTATCAGGAATTGGACCCCGGAACCTATCTGCAGGCAAACGGAGAGCTATGATTCTAGAATTATCGTGATTACAAGTTACTCCAACCCATCTTGTACAGGCAGAAGTTTTGTTATCCCAATTGAGGGGGCGGGAGTGGGAAACATTTTGAATGAAATCAAGTAATGCTTTCTTATCTTCAATGGGTTCTGTAGTTGCAATAGAGAAAATTGTTCCGAACAATAAAATCGCAAACAAAATGGACTTGGTGATCCTCATTTCTTCAATGGGATTTATTGCAAGAACCCTTGAATATCTACATGAATTTGCAAAAGTACAAAACAGAATACAGTTAATTAGTACATCTAAAACTCCTTACATACTTAATTAACAGAGTTCCTTTAAACAGGCAGAATCATAACATGGGATTCATTTAATCAGGGAAACTAGGATTATAATTGACCATTTTTGCTTGGCAAACGGGGGAAAGGGTAAGAAAATTGGCAGCTGTTTGATCAAATGTCTACGATTTTCCAAACGAAAAGCGAGGGAATTTACAAAATTTTCTCGGGAAAGAGCATGAACAAATAAATACTCACATGTTAATTAGATAGCAGATCTCATTGAACACAAATCATCAAATTGTTGCAGTAACTTGACGAAAACCCGATGAATCAGCTCCCTATTCAATCAATCTAAAGACAGAGAGATTGAGAGTAAATAAATAAACATTAAGAAGCTCTACATATTCATCCAGAAAACAGTTACAGAATACAAAGTGTGTGTGTGTGTGTGTCTGTGTGTCTGTGTGTGTGTCTGTGTGTGTGAGAGAGAGAGAGAGAGGAGCTAGAGAGAGAGGAGGGATTTACATGTACAGTGTAGTTGGGAGTTGATGATGATGAATGGCAACTGACGTTGCTTGTGAAAGCAGGAAATTATTTGATTCAAAATCCAAATAAAATAATGGAGGACTGCTAAATATATAAGTAAAATAAGATTAAGAAAGTAGAAAGTGGGTTTTGATGATTAAGGAGTGGGATTAGGGGCCGGGCGGGAAGGGTGGGGATATAGTATTAGCATGTGCCGACAAAACGGGGAACAACTGAGAAATGTACTACTCAAGAGGGAGTTTTTAAGAATTACGACGGGGTAGCCGACACCATTTCCTCCATTTCCGCCTTCAATTTAAGGAGCTCTCTCGAGAACAAAGAAACACAACCCAAAAATGCATGCAGCTCATTTAAAATAAATACTATCTTCGTCTCGATTAGTAAGGTTATTAGTTTGATTTGGCACGAGAATTAAGTCGGTCGTAAGGTTATTAGTTTGACTTGGCACAAAAATTGGCACAAGAATTAAGAAAGATATTGAATTTTTAAATGAGAAGATTTTATAGTGCAATTTTAATACCATACCGTACAGCATTGTTGTGTAAAAGCAAGGCTTTTGATCCAACACTGCCTCAAGATTTACTTGTTTACTTACCCAGAAGATACAAAAGATGCAGATTTGTAATGAAAGAGGAGTATGTGATTGGTTGTGAATAATTATTGTTGACTATAAATGCCAAGGGTAAGGGTCGTGTCAGGTCAGGTCAGGGTCATTGTCCAATGTCTCTATTCTTGTCTTGTCCCTCTCTACAACTGTTTGGCTCAAGTATTGGGATTAGTACTCGTTACACGGGAGGCAAAAACCATGTTTTACTCAAACTTTATCCTATTTCAAAATATCTTCGTTAAAAACTTAACGGGAATCAATCACATTATCTTGACTAACTTTCGTTTTGTTTTTTAGGAAGATGTTGACGTGTTATTCTAATTATAGTCAACATCTAGGTTAAAAGCTAAACGAAATTCAATTACATGAGGTCAAATAGCTCACTCCGTAAACTACCACTAATTATTAAACAACTAGAATAAGCCCGTGTTTGAGGACACGTTATTTTTTTTTTTATTTATTTATTTTATTTTTTTAATTAAGCTCGTGTTTAAGGACACATTTTTTTTTCTTTAATTTAAAAAAAAAAATTAAGAACAAAATGAGAAAGGGACAAATGTATGAGGGCAAAATAGGAAAAAACCCATTTGATACTGTTCAAACCACTGTTCACCCATTCCCTCATTTATACTATAGATGTGAGAGAATATCTTATACTCTCTCCGTCCCACGTGAGTGTGGACTTATTTCTTTTTTCATCCATTTCACGTGAGTGTGGACTGTCCAAAATGGCAAAGAATCTTTACTATTCCACTTACTCATTCTCTTTCCTATTTTACTTTTACACTCACAACACCAATCAACTTACTATTCCTCTCACTCATTCTCTATCCTATTTAATTTTTCATACTCACATACACCTCTTTCCACTATTTATCCCTCTTACTTTTTTTTAATTTGTGTACCCAAAATTTTAGTCCACACTCACGTGGAGCGGAAGGAATATATCGTCACTTAACCCCCGTTAATTACTCGTTTCTTGAATTAATGACTTGACATTAAAAAAAGGATTCACAACCGATCATTTTGTTAAAACGATTTTTCTAAAGTATGCCTTAATAGCGGTAAATTCTATATACAAGGCATACTACATATAAGGCATCACCTTTTTGGGGTGAGCACGTAAATTAAGGAAATTGATGAGTGGAAAAAATGTTGTGAGTGTAATAGTAAAATAAGAGAGAAAATGAGTTTGAAAAATGTTGTGAGTGTAATAGTAAAATAGGAGAGAGAATGAGTGGATGGAATAGTAAAGATTCTTTGTCATTTTAGGAAAGATGAAACTTTAAATGGGACACCCATTTTAATAAAAAGTGAAGTTATTAATAGGACAGGGGGAGTATTCATTTCATAATTATAAAAATATTTTTTTATATGTGTAAATTTATACATTTATGAAAATATGTAAATGTATCTTATTTAATAATTTTAACACACGTGTGTCCTAGAGCACACGGTTAAAAGAAGCGTCGTTAAAATTCTCCATATCAAATCAAACTGCTGTGATGGTTGAAAAAGTCAAATAGAAATAGGTGTAAGCCATTGTTGTTATACAAAGCAGTGAGCTTGATAACAAAATTGGAGAGATTCGAGATTAGGCAGAGTTGGGTGGCTTCTAAAGTCAACATGCACCCTATTATTCAGGTCAACTTTTAATTTTGTTTTCTACTAAAACCACCTTATTGTGGGGCCTGCTCTTGTTTGATCAAATTATATTCGTCTTCATTTTTTAATTTTTTAGCTTGTAATTTAAACTGAAAATAAAAATTTGAAAACTACATTTTTTACTTAGCGAAAATTTATCAATAATAATTTGTAGAATTGTATAAAAGTAATTAATTTTTTTACAAATTTTGATTGACTTTAAAAAAATTCTGATTTTTTTTGAGGGATTATATTAATTGGTTTTCACTCTACTCTACTCTACTCTACTCTACGTATAATACAAGCTTAGTGGTTATCTCCTAGCCAGTAGCCACTGTCTGGCATGGTTATTAATTTTATTTTACTCTTTGTGCTGAGAAAAAATAAATAATGAGTCGTTCATTTCGATAGCTATATACTCCCTCCGTTTCACTTCATGCTTCACATTTTTGGTCACGCATGCAAATTAAAAAAAAAGGTAAGTGAAAAAAATATTATGAGTATAAAAATAAAATAGGAGAGAGAATGAGTGGAGAAAATAGTAAATTTGAAAAGTGTTGTGAGTATAATAGTGAAATAGGAGAGAGAATTAGTGGGTGGAATAATAAAGATTATTTGTCATTTTAGGAAAGGTAAAGCTTTTAACGGGACATCCATTTTTACAAAAAGTGAAGCTTGAAATGGGACGGAGAGAATATGTCCCGGGTTCAAGTTAATTATCAAGTTCGTCATTTATCTATTAACTTTTTTGATACAAACGGAAGGTTATATGATAATTATTGAGAAAAGACTAAACGGAAAAGACGATATAAGACGGGATTGAACCCTAATAATTGCTCACAACAATATTTTCTCATAAATCAATATCAAAGTCTGAATGAAATAAAATCCTAACACACCTATTTATATTACTTCTAAGTTCTAATAATTAAAGAAATAATAATAATCAAATATTTTAAAACTAAATAAATATTCTGGACATCTTGTGAAATCTTGTCTTCTTCCATATTGTGAAATTTTGCCCATTCCGACCGACCCCTTTCCATACTTGCACCACCTTTCCATACTTGCATTATTATCCCCTTTTTAGAAAAAATTCGACCTCGAATTTTGAGTGTCGTACCGGGAAAGACTGTTCGAAATTTATCTTTGAATCGATGACGAACTGTATACTTCATTCCTTTCATCCCAACATCCATCCAATCACACCATTGGAACGATACAACCTGTGGATTCTTATACCCAAAATTATGAAAGAACCTTGAAGGCGAAAGATGTGATGTAATTTCGAAAATCAGTTGTTGATTAATAAAATAGAGTTAATTTGGAAAGTTTTTGACTTGTTTTTCAAGTCCCCGTCATTCTATATAATTAGGGTTATCAACACCCAACAAACAATAATCTTCTACCTTAATCTCTATATCACTCAACGTCTCTGCCTCTTCTGTTCTCTCGCTCTCTCCTTCTTTCAGATTTAGATCTAGATTTATCTCCCTCCATTTCTCTCTATACTTTGCGGATAGATGCAGACTAATATGATGCCCTAAAAGTCTCCACCAACAAAGTTGATTTGCGTCGTCTATGGTTCTGCTTCTTTACCATTTTTCGATGCCAATGATTGTTGATTGTGTCCATTTTTTATTTTGATTTTGAATTTATGGGTTTTTTTAATTAAAGATTGATCATGGATCTATTGGGCATTGTATGGGTGAAGATGGGTTGTTGAATTGTGAGTTTCATCATCTAATTTTTTAATTTCATGGATGTGGATGGGCTATAATGGTGGTGAGATGGGCAGAGGCGGTATTTAGATGGTAGTGATGCAGTTGTTGAATAGTGGTGATGGGTGGTTGAATGGTGGTTATGGGGTGGCTGGATGGGGGGAGGGGGTTATTTGACTAATTATTATTTATTTTAAAATAAATTTACTAATTATTAAAAAAAAATAACTTTTACAATAAAATAATAATATAATTACACTTTATGGTTATAAGTTAAAATATGTTTATAATATTTTAGGTTTGGATTAATGAGTTTGTAAGGAAAGAAAATGGGGTGTTTTTAACTTTAACATTTCAATTTTCAAGGTCATAGTTTATTATTTTACAATTTCTCTCCTTTTATTTCTAAATCAGCAAATTTTGACAAAGTCAAAAGTCATGTCAGCATTTTCATAATGTCAGCGTGCCACATAGGCAGATTTAACGGCAGTTTTGATGAAAATGAAACGGAATGATAACATGATAAATTAAGTATTTAGGTTAAGAACGAAATCGTAAAAAGAAATATTTCAGTATCGAATATGTAAAAGGTCAATAGAATAGGTAAGTGATAAACTTGTTAATTAACTCATCCCGTTCCAAATACGTGTCCAAGGTTAGCGTTAGGCTCCGTAAGGTTAATAACCGGATTTTAACCGCCTAAACCGTTAACCGTCTAACCGCCTTAACCGCCTAACCGATAACCGTGTAACCGAGGTTAACAAAGGTTAAGAAATTTTTACTCCGGTTAACCGCCGGTTAATTAACCGGTTAACTTAACCGTTAATTAACCGTCGGTTATTCAAAAAAGTTAAGTTTTCTCTTTATATACTTCCGTTTCTTTTAAATCCGTTAAGTTTTCATTTCTTTAAAAATTCATACCTATTTTTCTATAACTTTTTGCAAAAAATATTAGTCTTAACAACTATTTAAAATAGTTTTATTTATCCCAAAAAAAAAAAAAAAAAAAAAAAAAAAACAGTTCATATACGATTACATATTTAACAGAAACTGTTAAATATTTAATGTTTTTCAAAAAAAGTGTTAAAAACTTAACTTTTTATTCAAAAAACTATTAAAAAGTTATTTTTTTAACTTTAGATAAAAATCGACATTCTTGAAAAAAAAAATAATTAACCGTGCTGGGTTAACCGGGTTAACGGATTAACCGTTAACCGTTAACCGTGACTTAACGGTTAAGTCCGGTTAATGATTTTAACCTTCGAATATGTAAAAGGTCAATAGAATAGGTAAGTGATAAACTTGTTAATTAACTCATCCCGTTCCAATAACCAAGAGTACAATATTATTTATGTTTACATTTAATTAAAATATATTTGGAATATAAATAATTATTATAAAATATTTAAAAAATGTTGTAATTATAAAAAATAAAACAAATTAAAAATCTTATTTTAAAACAAACCAAAAAAATTAAAAACCTTTATCCGAGACACCGGAGGGGGTAGTATAATTTTGCACTTTTGCAGATGTTTCAGATAACCACCAAGAGTACAATATTATTATAATATTATTATTTGAGTGGGTTTTGGGGGAAACTAGTTTTTCCCTAACATTATAAAAAATCTTGTTTTAAAAATCGAAATAAAGGCACGTATAATTTTTTTTTAAAATCAAAAACAAGACTTTTTATAATGTTAGGAAGAAACTAGTTTTTCCAAAAAATTTCTGTTATTATTTTTACAAGAAAAAGAGTGGAGAACGAAAAAAAATACTAAAAAGTTTGGGTAGGTTAAAAGCAGCTAGGATATAAATATTGATCAACATGCAATAACAATAAGGTATTGTCTAAAGGCGATAACAACAGAAAGAAATTGTTTAATTTGTCATGTTCGTATCGCACCAATTATTCAATAATTAAAGTGTGATTCAGGAGGATTTCCACAAAATTATTCTCAACCGGCCAATGCTAAAATTTAAGTCTCAAGGTCAACAGAGTAATGAGTATTATGATAATCGTAATCTTTCTATTTCAAAATAAATGATTAACATATATACTCTTGATTAAAAATAATTTTGGACTGTGAAACAGTGTTACATTTATACGATAAATGCAATGAAAATGTGTATGATACGATAAATGTATGTTCATATAAAAAATGATTGTTTGAGAAATGAGGTTATAAGTGGTAGAGTATGACACTACTAGAAACAGGGTCATTACCGACGGACATTTACCGACGGACTAAGTCCGTTGGTAATACCGACGGAAAATTCTCATTTACCGACGGAAATTTATTTTAATTTACCGGAAATTTATTTTTTTAAAATTTCATTTTGTCCGTCGGTAATTGGTGTAATCCGTCGGTATTTCCGGCGGACATGGTCCGTCGGTATTACCATCGGACTCCGTCCGTCGGTAACAAAGTCATATATATACGCACGAATCCTCCCCATTTTTAATTACGCTTCATTTTTATTACTTCGTTCCTTCCTCAGTGTGTTCGCGAACCTAACGCCAACGCCAAGCCGTCGCCGCCGACCTCGCCATCGCCGGTAAGTTCTCTTTCTCTCTCTCAATCGCTTTCTCTCTCTCACTCTATATATCTCTCTCTCACTTTCTCTCTCTCTCTCATCAGTAATTCCGGCGGAAAAAACACGCCGTCGCCGCCGTATCTTTCCATCGCCGTTTGCCGTCGCCGGTCGCCGGTACGTTCTCTCTCTCTCTCTCGCTTTCTCTCTCTCAATCGTTCTCTCTCTCACTCGATTTCTCTCTCTCACTCACTTTCTCTCTCACTCATCAGTCATCAGAAGTCGCCGTTCCTCCTCGCCCTCGGTCGCCGTTCATCGCCGTCACTCTCAGGTTTTGATTTGGTTTTGAATTGTTACTTGTTACTTGTGTTATCAATTTGTCTTATGTGCAAGGGGCCTACGGATTAAACAAATGTTGAAATTGCACAAGAAGTTGGTTTTTATATGAACTTGCTGTTTGTTTATAGATATTAGGGATAATGGAATGGAAAATTATTTGAATAAGAGGCTCAGGAGCTTTGGTTATCCCTTATTTGAACTAATCTTATCACTCTGATTATTGATTGGTATTTGTGTGAATTTTCAAATATTTGAATGTTTGATGCTTGATTGGTCCTCCGATTTAGGTTGTTTGCATTTTCTAACTAGTTTATCAAGCTGGGTTTTGGAAGTGGCTTTTCATTATACCTAATTGGTAGTTAATTAGGCTTTAAATAGATTGAGGTACAACTCTATTTAAAATATAAATAAGATGAGAGTCTTTTTCACCCACAGCTATCAAAATTCGTCTTCTTTGATCAAGGAAGACGGAGTAAACAAGTTCATTACCGTTTGAGCAAAGAATTTTCTGTTTAATAAGAGTGTTTTCAGTTTCCCTGCCCTCTTTCTCTCTAAGGATCTCAAACATCACTTGAGATCCTTAGAGAGGAGGACAGTGAAACTGAAAAATTTCTTATTAAACAGAAAATCCTTTACTCAAACGGCAATGAACTTGTTTGCTCTGTCTTTCTTGGTCTAAGATGAGATTGGGTTTTGATAGTTGTGGATGAGAACGACTCTTATCTTGTTTATAAATGTTAATTTAATTCATCATTGTAAAATTTCAAATTTTACAATAAAGAATTAATATTTCAAATTATTCACAATATTAATAATTTAAAAAATATGATAGATGTGTGTGTTAATTCATTATTGTAAAATTATGCATTTTACGGTAATGAATAAAAATTAATGTTACGACGTGACGTTGTGACGGTTGAAACACAAAAGCTTAGAAATCCGTTTAAGAATCTTTAACTTATCATGTTGAGGTCAACATGTAGTCATCGATTCTTAAATTGTCCGTGTGGGACGATCTTGAAATGCACGATTATATGATTTGTAAATATCATCATTGTCTATTAAAATTGCTTGAATAGTCGATAGTTGAGATATTTCGGTTGCATTAGTCCTATTGTTCTCTGAGTGTATACTAGACATATATGGTTGATTACACACTGTCGATTCTAATCGATAGTGTTTGATTGACCTAGTCTACGTCGTGCACTTGGAGACCATGGGGTTATGCTGTCAAAATTTCTTGATTTTCGATTATAAAGCAATTAGACAAGGTGATATTTGCAATTCATACGTGTATTTCGGGATGGGATAAGCCAACCCCACTACTATCACGTACAACCACTACCATGCGGTTATGCTGGAGTGGAAAATCTCAAGTTTTTTGCACAAGCATTAGGCCCAAAGATTGAAACTTTGATTAATTATTTTAATAGTAAATCTACTTTCAAAGTTTCAATCTTTGGGCCAAATGCTTGTGCAAAAGACTTGATATTTTCCACTCCAGCTCATTATAAATGTAAACCCTCTCTCTCTCTACCCCTCTCTATTTTGTTAATTTTATGGTGGTGGTGGTAGTGGTGGTATACGTAGTAGTATTAGTAATAGTAGTGGTAGTAGTGGTGGTAGTAGCGGTAGTAGTGGTAATAGTGGTGGTGGTAGTACGTAGTGGTGGTGGTAGTAGTAGTGATGGTGGTAGTGGAACTCTTTTCACATAGTGTATATTGGCTGCAAACATCTTACTCCATAATTTTCTTGGACATGTAGTCATTATTTTGAATGCTTCCTACTATTTAAATTTTGTTCTACTTGATAATATTTTCTGTCTACATATAGTATAATATACTAGTTTAGATATGTCGGGTCGAGGTGGCAATCGTTCAAAGAGAGGGAAGGTTGCGGGTTTTGTCCATCGTCTTGTTTCACCAAAGACGGGAGGAGGATCTACTTCTGATTCTGGACGTAGTGAACCATCCGGGCGGGTTAATTTGGACGCAATTATTAACGAGGAAGGAAAAATGGAAATATCTATCTCTCCCGGTGGCCAGTAAGTATTATTTAATTGTAAATGTCATATATATAATGTTTACATTTTATTATTGTCTTTTTATTTGTATATATATTGATATATTGTTTTTTAATTAATATCTTAATAGGTTTATACATGCATGGTGGTGGTAGCGGTAGCAGCAGCGGCAGTGCTCGTGGTTGTTAAACATGATTTTTCATTGACATGTAATTAAACAAACAAACAAACAAACAAACATATGTAGTTTCTCTTTCCCTTTCCCCTTTTCCCCAGCCGTTTCCCCTTCCCTTTTCCCCTTTCCCCTTTCCCTTTCCCCCTTTCCCCGGCCGTTTCCCCTTTCCCTTTCCCCCTTTCCCCGGCCGTTTCCCCTTTCCCCTTTCCCCTTTCCCCTTTCCCCTTCCCCTTCCCCTGTCGCTTGATTTGGACAAACATATGTATTTTATTTGATGTACAAGCGAAACAGGTTGTTTGTGTGTGTTTGTAGTTTGTAATTGTATTTGTTTAAAACAGGTTGTTTGCACAGGTTTACAGCCTTTTACAGTTGGTTTAATAATAAAACAGATTTTTTTTAAAAAAATATGACCAGATTACCGACGGAAATTTCCGTCGGTAAATTAATAAAAAAAAATAAATAATGCTAATTTCCGGCGGAAATATCCGTCGGAAAATAATAAAAATTAAAAAAAATAAAACTCATTACCGACGGACATATCCGTCGGTTTATGGTTTAGATTTCCGACGGACATATCCGCCGGTAAATTTTTTCGTTTCCGACGGTTATAACCGTCGGTAATGGGTTTTATTTATTTATTTTTTTAATATTTACCGACGGATATTTTCATCGGTAACCTCCGGCAATTGCTCCGGTTAACCGGCCGGCGTTACTCATTTTCGACGGACGGTTCCCGGCGGAATTTCAGATTTTTCGGCGGACAATCCGCCGGTATTTCCGGCGGAATTAGTCCGTCGGTATTACCAACCAATTATTTTCGACGGAATCCGACGGACGAATTCCGTCGATAATATCCATTTACCGACGGAAATGTGGAATTACCGACGGAAATTTTCGTCGGTAAAAGACCTGTTTCTAGTAGTGTGAGTTGTTCCATTGAGGATAAAATGAGGGTAACTCGTCTATGCTGGCTTAGTCATGTGAGACGAAGAGCGAGTGATGCACCTATTAGGAGGTATGAAGAGCGGAGAAATGATAAAATGGTAAGGGGTAGGGAAGACCTAGGCAAACTTTGATTAGAATGATTGAAAATGATATAATTTTACTTGAATTGAATGAAAATATGACGTTGAAGAGGCCATAATGGAGGCAAAAATTTCACGTTAGTGATGGGGGTTGATTTTTATTATTAATATTTTCATTTTTCCTATCTATTATATATTTATTCTTTTACTATCACTATCACTATTTTTATTTTTCTTATTCTTCTTCTTTTCTCTTTTCATTTTCTATTTTTTTTTTCTTTTCCACCTATTTTTTTTTTAACTTATTTTTCTTTTTTAACTTATTTTCATTCATGATGACAAATGAGGATTTATGTTAGTCAATTTTAAATTATTTTAGAACTAAGACTTTGTTGTTGTTGTGGTGTTGTTGTATTTATTTCAGGACTTAGAAAATATACTAATGTAGTTCTAACATGCTTTGAAGTGATTTCATGCTTTTCTTTCTTTTGTTGCTTCTTATTAGAACTCGTTTATTTACTCATTTTGACTTGTAAAAATCTCCATTTTAAGAATATTTACATGCCAGTTTCATATATGTTGCGGATTATATGTAAGCGACTTGTCAATGCGACAAAAATATTGCGAGAAAATTACGTTATAATCCCTCATTCTAGCCAAAACTACATCCTAAGACATAAAATTATCAATTCTACCTCATAATCCTACTCTAAAAATAAATTAACCATATAATCCCTTAATTAATTTGAAATATCTTTCTCACACCCCCTCCCCACGTCACACACACTTTATCTCTCTCTACTCCCTCTCTCCCGTCACCCCATTTTCGACACACGCCTCCACACCCCAACTTTCGGCGACGATCTCCCCAACTCCGGCGACCGTCCCCCTCTACTCCGACGACTCCCTCCCGCCCAACCCTCTCCTTTGCGCGACCTCTGTCACCCCCATCCTCCCTCTCCGGCAAGCTCTCACCTCCCCACCTCCGGGTTCTTTCTCCCCTTCCCATCTACGGTCGTCACCTCCCCTATAACATTATATAACCCGGAGTGTGTGTGACTCTGTGCGTGAAAAAGAATCAGTTGATTCTGCGTTTTTAATTATTATTCTATTTTTTTTTTCCTAATGTCGGTACTCTGTATACCTTCTGATGAATCCCTAGGGTTTAAAACCTAAAGACTGTAGAGAAAGAGATGCTATTTTTATTTATTTTTTCTTTGTTGCCCCTGTTTCGATTTTGAAGTTCCTATTTTCCCTATTTAAACGATTTTCTTTGTTACTTTATCCATGAATTGATTGGGTGTACATCTGCTTGAATGTATACTTACAAGTCCCTAATATGGTAAAAACCTGTTTGCAGAAGAACATTTTGTTTTGATCTCTGGTTCTGTTCTTATTTTCGAATAATTTGTTGAAATGAGTTAGACTAGAGATGATTGTCAATCTCCAAAATCATGTTGTCATATACTTGTATCGTTTTTAAGTTTATTTTAGTGGAATGTTTTTGCTGAGTTGTTAACGTTGTTCTATATGCTTACAACTGCTATTAAAACTCTTTCAAAAGTTTGTAACAATGGTGCAAGACAACTGATAACTTACTGATAAGTTAAATTTTCAGTTGTTTGGCCGTCGGATAGGTCGTCGGAGTTGATCGTGTTCTTAGTTGTTTAGTTGACAACTGAGAACTTACTGATAAGTTTTCGGTTGTTTAGTCGCCGGAGTTGATCGTGTTCTTAGTAGTTTAGTTGATAACTGAGAACTTACTGATAAGTTCTCATTGTTTAGTTGCCGGAGTTGGTGATCGTTGGAGTTGATCGTGTTCTTAGTAGTTTAGTTGACAACTGAGAACTTGCTGATATGTTAAGTTCTCAGTTGTTTTGTCACTCGAGTTGGTGATCGTCGGAGTTGATCGTGTTCTTAGTAGTTTAATTGACAATTGAGAACTTACTGATAAGTTTTCAGTTGTTTGGTCGCCGGAGTTGGTGGTCGCCGGAGTTGATCGTGTTCTTAGTAGTTTAGTTGACAACTGAGAAGTTACTAATAAGTTAAGTTCTCAGTTGTTTGATTGTAGGAGTTGGTGGTCGCCGGAGTTATCGTGTTCTTAGTAATTTAGTTGACAACTGAGAACTTACTGATAAGTTAAGTTCTCAGTTGTTTGGTTGCCGAAGAGGTCGCCGGAGTTGGTGGTCGCCAGAGTTGATCGTGTTCTTAGTTTTTAGTTGACAACTGAGAACTTAATGATAAGTTAAGTTCTTGGTTGTTTGGTCGCCGGAGTTGTTGGTCGCTGGAGTTAATCGTGTTCTAAGTAGTTTAGTTGACAACTGAGAACTTACTGATAAGTTAAGTTCTCAGTTGTTTGGTCGCCGAAGAGGTCGCCAGAGTTGATGGTCGCCGGAGTTGATCGTGTTCTTAGTAGTTTAGTTGACAATTGAGAACTTACTGATAAGTTAAGTTCTCAGTTGTTTGGTCGCCGGAGAGGTCGTCGGAGAGGTCGCCGGAGTTAATCGTGTTCTTAGTAGTTTAGTTGACAACTGAGAACTTATTGATAAGTTAAGTTCTCAGTTGTTTGGTTGCCGCAGAGGTCGTCGGAGTTGGTGGTCGCCGGAGTTGATCGTGTTCTTAGTAGTTTAGTTGACAACTGAGAACTTACTGATAAGTTAAGTTCTCAGTTGTTTGGTTGCCGGAGGTTGTGGTCGCCGGAGTTAATCGTGTTCTTAGTAGTTTAGTTGACAACTGAGAACTTACTGATAAGTTAAATTCTCAGTTGTTTGGTTACCGGAGAGGTCACCGGCGTAAAAAAAAAAAAAAAAAAAAAAAAAAGTCGCCAGAGTTGGTCGCCGGAGTTGATGGTTACCGGAGGTATTGACTGGAGAAGATGGGGAGGGGTGACCTAAGGTAAGGTGATGGTGGTTGGAGAGAAAGTAAATTGATAAAGAGGATAGACTTAGTAAAATGATGGGACGGTGAACTTAAGTAATATGCTTTGAGGGTGTACTTATTAAGCTAAGGATTACTCCCTCCGCCCCATCCGATGTTTCACCATTTTGATGAAGCATGCAAATTAAGAAAAGTGATGAGTGAGAAATGGGTTGTGAGAGGGAAAAAGTGAGTGAATATGACAAGTGGGGCCCACAATTTAAATATGTGAGGGGAAAAGTTAGTGGATATGACAAGTGGGCCCCACAATTTAAATACTCCTATGTGAGAGGAAAAAGTGAGTAGGGTTGACAAATGGGGTCCACATTTATTATCATTTTACAAAATGGGAAGCTTCTATCAGGACACTCATTTAAATAAAAGGTGAAGTTTCGGACAAAACGAAAAAAATATATAGTTAAGCAAAATACAACTTGTCATAAAAGATAGTATTGCTTTGAGAAATTATATGTTAAATGCCTCCAGTATTGCATTATTATTTGACAACGAATCATCGACATGGCAATTTATAGCCCTAATTAGTTGACGAGGTTTTCAGATAGACATTAATATATTTTGCAAATCAATAGTATTATTGAATACAAACCGACCCATCCCCTATTTATCGTCCTTACCCACATTATTTATGATTTATGTCTATTTTAAGCTTTATATTAAATTCTCTCTAAGTAGCAATAATAATGAATTTTTTCTCAAATAATCCCTTTTTACTTTTTTATTTACCAAAATGACTAACTGTTTAAACTATTGCCCAGAATGTCCATTTTTTTAAAAATTGCTACACCGTGTAGCGAGTTTGACTTGGGTCTGGTCAAAACTCGCTACACCGTGTAGCGAGTTTAGGGTAATTAAGTTTTGCCGTTTGAAAATTAATTAGGGCATTGGGTAATAGTTTGAATAGTTAGTCATTTTGATAAATAAAAAAGTAAAAAAAAATTATTTGAGAAAAATATCAATAATAATCATGTATCACGACATCACCAATAATAGAACAAGAAGATGCATAGTGTTTGGAAAGAAAGAGATGAAATGGTTTAAATTTTGAAATTGTCAAAATTTTAGAAAAAAACCGTTTTTCCAACTAATTTGGAAAACTAATTTTAAAAAACGTGCGGTGACATTTTCATAGTTAATTGAAACTTTAAAAAAAAAATACGGTGACATTTTTGTAAATAACTGGAATTTTTTTTTCAAAATGACGCTGTGACATTTTCGTAAATAACCGAAACTTATTAACACATTTGACAATTTATATAACTAAAATAGGCATTTTTATAACTAAAATCGGCACTTTTTAGCACTAACGCTGCTGCACAATTTAACAATAACATTTGCACCAGAAAAATAGAAAGTGACACAATTTTACACTAAACTTTGTACTAAAAAACACTATCGATGTTTTTGAAAAAGTATCAGTTAATTATAAAAATGCCACCACACATTTTAAATTTTAAATAAAGTTACAATTAAGACTTACTCTTTGAAATTCTATTGATTTATTAGAAAATTAACTATATTGCAATTAGACTACTCACATCGGTGACTCTCCATGGGAGAGTCACCCAAAAAAAAAAAAAAAAAGAAGCATTGAAAGTCACGAAAATTGGTGACCTTGCGCAATTTGTTGCCCTGAGGTTGGCTCCGGTTGTGCATCATCTTTTTTTTTTTTTATATATCAAATTATTTTGATTTTGTATTTATATAAATATATTTTTAAAATTAATATATTTTATATATTAATTTTATTTTTAAAAGGTTGGATTGGGTTGGGTTGGGTCGAGGTCATTGATGGGAGTATAAATTATATAAGGTTGAAAGTGTGTATATGGAAGTGAGAAAAATTAATATTTTATTTGAGATTGGGTTGAATCAGGGTCACTGATGAGGATGATTTTATCACATTACTTGTTCTATACATGCTCTGATACGAGAAAGCTCCCGGTAAATTTTTGTATGGGTTAATTTTAAATTGTAGATTTAGGCAAACGACGGTTCATTTTGTTGTTTATTTTCATCGAGCAAGTTTTGGGAGAAACTAGTTTTTTCATAAATTATAAAAAGTCCACTTTTTTTCTACTTGCAAGTAGTTAGTGAATATTTAGGAACAGTTTATAAAACAGGACTTTCTATAACTTAAGGAGAAACTAGTTTCCCCCAAAATCTTGTGATTTTCATCTCCCTATTTCTTAAGTCACTTTATTTAAATGCTTCAAAAAAAAAAGTCACTTTATTTAATCATTATGAAATTTTACGCCTAATTTTCAAAGTGACAAATTTAGTTTATGGAGACATTTAACGGTGAAATAGTTATTTCTTTAAGTAAAGTTGATAAATATATATACAGACTGAGGCCTCATTTGTTTTTCAATTTCAACTCTTATTTAGATATAAATGGATGGGTGAATCAGACATAACATAATTTAGACTGTTTATTTTTTTTCTTCATTTAGATCTTAATACCTCTTATTTTCACTTAATTTTCAGATATAAAAATATCACTTATTTGCCTTTTAATTAAATTTTTTCATATATATCTCTTCTATAAACTCGTAATTTCAAAAATATCAAACTCAAACACTAGATTAACAACCATTCATCTCATCTCTCTACTCCATTAAATGTCGTAACCCTAATTTCAGATGTGAATTCCGATGAATATTCAAACAATTTGAGTAATTCAGAAATCAGTGTTCATACGCTACCTATTATCAGTTCAACCAAATTCATACATGAAATCAGATTTCATCACTTAACACTTAAAAAATCAAACGCCACCTGACTCTTTTTATCGAATATTTTTTAGAAGATGACTAGCATTCCTTAATTAAACAATGACCATTTATTCATCTACGTTGTCGCACTGAGCTCGAATTTCTTTTAGAATTTATTTATACTAGCTGCAAAATCGTGCGATGTACGGCATAATCAAGTATTTTAACTAAGCAATTAAATTTTAAAATTAGAAAAAAATCAGAATCAACAAATAATTACTTGAATAAACAAATAAAAAAAATAAGTTAATTTTGTTTAAATATAATAGTGATCAAATTAATTAAAACAAAGGAAAAATATTTAATTGCAATGTTTAAATTCCTTTGTTGCACGTGTCACTCACATGGGTCAGGCAGCAACACGTTATCCGCGAGATATCGCCTCCCAACAAGAAAAAAAAAAAGAAAAAAAAAAAGCAAATGCAAATGGAAGACGAGAAAGAGAGAACCCCCAACTGAAACCTCCATCATCTCCAAAATATCGCGATAAATCAAACAAATTCTTGCTAATCCTGCAACTACGGTTTCTCTCCGTCTACCTACTCCAGGTAAGCTTCTCCTATATCTCTCCATTTTCTCTCCAATTTATCTCCAATATTATTTTCCAAAAAATTCCCAAACCCTATTTCTAGGGTTTTAAGCCTTCTGCTAGATGATAATCGGACACTGTTTGGTTCCTCAGTAGAAAAATCAAATTTTGTTTCTCAATTAGCTATAATTTCATTTGTTTGTATTTAGGTTTCAGAGAATGGAAGTTTGTATTTTCCATTTCAAACTCGTAACTGTACTGAGGGTATGATTTATTTGGTTAACAGTAATCATTGACGGTTTTGGGACTAGGATTTGACATAATTTTGATTCAATCTGTCAACATTAGGGTTTATTTAGTTGACAGAACTCATTGAGATTATGAGATATTGGAGGACAATTGAAATTGTTCTTTCTAATTCCAAATGTAATCGTAGCCAAACATGTTCACAATATTCCATTATGCAAGAATTGCGTATGAAGGTAATACCTATACCTTGAATCAATATGTATGGCTAAAATCTTTTCCATTGATCGAAACTTTTATATTGCATAAAGACATGATTGATTTCTCTTGATAGTGTTACTTAGATTGTATTCTTCATTGAGCTAATTATTTTCCATCGGAAATTTGAGCTTATGTTTGTATTATTTTTAACTTGTCCATTTTTGTTATTTTAGGTTGGTGTGGAGGAAGACAAACAGTTTCTCCGTCATCAGTAAGTCCATCTTTTCGTATCTCGATCTTGTGTTTATGCTTAAATTTGATCTCTTACGCCAATCAGAATGGACCTCAACACTTTTGAAGTGAATTCGTTGCTTCCCTTTTGTATTTTTCTTTTAGCATATACAAGCAAGTAAATCAACATGTTTCCATCTCAAAGAAAGTTCAGTGTCAATAGGTTTTGAATGTTCTGTGCTGGTTTTTTTATAAGTTCAGAAAAAGAAAAAAGAAAAAGAAGTTAGAAAATAATTATCAAACTCTAATAGCTGGTAATTTTATTGGGACAGTGGTTCGAGAAAAAGATGTTTGTTGGGAATATGCTGAGAAGTTAGATGGGAACAAAGTGAGATGCAAATTCTGCTTCAGAATTCTGAATGGCGGCATTAGTAGATTAAAGCATCATTTATCACGACTTCCCAGTAAAGGTGTAAATCCATGTAGTAAAGTAAGGGACGATGTTACTGATCGCGTGAGGGCTATAATAGCTTCAAAGGATGACTATAAAGAAACTTCTATTGTTAATAAGAAGCAAAAACTTGCAGAAGTTAAAACTCCCGTAAATGCCCCTGCATGTAGAACTCTCTTATCTGTGGAAGCAATGTCTCCAATTACTAAGCTTTTTCCTTCGGCAATGCAAACGGACTCTTCTGCCCCTGCAAATGACCAAGAAAATGCAGAAAGAAGTATAGCGCTTTTCTTTTTTGAGAATAAGCTGGACTTCAGTGTGGCCCGCTCTATATCGTATCAAGAAATGATTGATGCTATAGGAAAGTGTGGTAGCGGATTTCAGGGCCCATCTGCCGAAAGTCTGAAGACTACGTGGTTAGAGAAGATCAAATCTGAGGTGAGTGTACAATCAAAGGACGTTGAGAAAGAGTGGTCGACATCAGGCTGTACCATAATTGCTGAAACATGGACAGATAACAAATCTAAAGCTTTGATCAACTTTCTTATCTCTTCTCCATCTAGTATATTCTTTCATAAATTGGTGGATGCATCTTCGTACTTTAAGAACACAAAATGCCTTTCTGATTTATTTGACTCCGTTATTCAAGATTTTGGCTCAGAAAATGTCGTGCAAATCATAGTGGACAATACTCTTAACTGGAGCGGGATAAAAAGTCATATCCAGCAGAATTATGGAAGTATTTTTGTGTCTCCCTGTGCTTCACAATGTCTGAATTCAATCTTGGAAGAGTTCTCTAAGGTAGATTGGGTTAGCAGATGTATCCTACAAGCTCAGATTATTTCAAAGTTCATTTATAACAATTCATCAATTCTTGATTTGATGAAAAATTTCACTGGAGGTCAGGAAATCATAAAGACGGGAGTTACAAAATATGTTTCCAATTTTCTCTCGTTGCAATGCATATTGAAGCAGAGATCAAGATTGAAGCATATGTTCAATAGTCCCGAGTTTTCCACGAATTCTGCCTATGCCAATAAACCTCAGAGCATAACTTGTATTGAGATTCTTGAGGACAATGATTTCTGGAGGGCAGTGGAAGAATGTGTTGCTGTTTCTGAGCCGTTCTTGAAAGTGATGAGGGAAGTTTCGGGTGGAAAACCTGCCATGGGTTTTATATACGAGTTGATGACAAGGGCAAAAGAGTCAATTAGAACATATTACATCATGGACGAGATGAAATGCAAGACATTTCTTGATATTGTAGACAAAAAGTGGCAGAACCATCTCCATTCATCTTTACATTCAGCAGCTGCGTTTCTGAACCCTAGCATTCAGTATAATCCGGAAATTAAATTTCTTGGGTCTATAAAAGAAGAGTTCTTCCGAGTTCTTGAGAAGCTACTTCCGACACCTGAATTAAGACGGGACATCACAAATCAAATACTGTTGTTTACAAGGGCTACAGGGATGTTTAGCTGCAATCTTGCGAAGGAAGCAATCGATTCAGTTCCACCTGGTATGTGCACTGTTTCTTTATTACGGTTCAATTGCCGCATAATTACATTTTGAGTTTAGGATTAGGGATTAATAATGCCGCGAGTTCAAGTGCTGAGAGAGGTGTTAATTCCACTGCCCACCCTTGAGGTTTGGACAAGTATCACTGCCCCTTGAGGTTTGGTTCTGTTATTGGCCCCCTTTTGTCAAAAATAAAATGGCTATTTTACCCCTAAGTTACCTAAATGCAAACTCCAAATACTAAATTAACGAGTTTAAAGACTTAGGGTAAAATAGTCAACTTCCTTAAATAATGTTGACAATAGGGGGGGCATTTATACGAAATCTAATTTGGTTCAAACCTCAGGGGTGGAATTTAACCCGTTGAGAAAGCGTATTATTTTAGGAACCTCAGGTCCTAGGATTTACCTCAATAAATAGTTGCATGGTTTCACTTTTATTTTTCTAAATTTATTTTATCATTTTGTTTAGTGGTATAAATTTTAAATACTCCGTAATTAAGTTTCTGAAAATTGAATATAGGGATTTGGTGGGAACAATATGGCGATTCCGCTCCAATGTTACAACGAGTTGCCATGAGAATACTGAGTCAAATTTGCAGCACATCTACTTTTGAGAGACAGTGGAGCACATTTCAGCAAATACATTCAGAGAAGCGGAATAAGATAGATAAGGAAACACTGAATGATCTAGGCTACATAAATTACAATCTCAAGCTGTCGAGATCTCTGAAATCAAGGTCTTCAGATGCTGATCCCATTCAGCTTGACGACATAGATATGACTTCAGAATGGGTGGAGGAGATGGATAATCCTAGCCCTACGCAATGGCTTGATAGATTTGGTTCTTCTTTGGATGGGAGCGATTTGAATACAAGACAATTTAGCGCGGGTTTATATGGCGCAAATGACCATATATTCGGGTTGTGATCTTAACCACATCCCACTTGTGTATATATGTAGAAAGCTCCCTTTTACTCCTTCTGTTCCAAAAATGAACGTTAAAAAAGTATGTCTAAATTTACGATTGATAAAAAGCAAATTTGAATTATTTTGGGACGAAAGAAAGAAGTACATAATTATTTCAATATATTTTGCAACCTAATTTTGTACATAATTTACTCTATATTTCAAATTTTATTAAGAGTTTTTAAGTTTTTATATAAGGAATTAGGACATACTCCCTCCGTCCCACAGGCGCCACAGTAAAGTAATATGAACATATTGCCTTGGCATAAACTTATCACAAATTAGAAAATAAAATTAAAAAAGCTGATGTGTTGTGTGATATGCACAAATTGCTTTGCTTTGCTTTGCTTGGCATAAGATTTAAGAAAAAAAAGGTTAAAAGAGTAATACTAAAGTTAAAAAAAATAATTCACAAAATTTGTTTACAAAATAATTCATAATTGTGTTGGTGCTTTTAATTAGAGTGTGACGTGTTCACAATCGATCAACCAATAAAATATCGACATTTCATTTTGTATTCATGTTTTTGCTACTAGCATTGTCCAAAGTTAAAAAGGGATGTGTTGTGAGGGTAAATAATTGGGTAGGAGAGAGAAAGTGAGGTAAGAAATGTGTCCACAATCGATCAACAACGAATAAAATATCTACATCTCATTTTGTATCTATGTTTCTGTATGCTTCTTTTGTGATTCTAGCATTGTCTAAAGTTAAAAATGGATGTACTGTGAGTGTAAATAATTGGGCAGAAAAGAAAAAAAGTGGGGTAAGGAATAGTAGTGGATCATTTTTGTATTTTTGTTAGTATTAGGTGTGGGTATCACTATTTAAAATAGTAAAAAGATTTTCATTTTGGGACTTTCGTATTAATATGGGAAGATGAAAAGGATCAAAAGTACTATGAGACTGTGTCTTTGTATATTACTGTTTGGCACATAAGGAGTATGCACCACAATCGTTGTCGGGGCAAACTTCGTTTTTATTCACCATTAGATTTTTTCCGGTCAAAAATACCATTCCGACTCCAAATTCATGCCTCAATCCACAATTTTGGGGTCGAATTATACAAATTTGAATTAAAAAAAAGTAGACACGATAGATAAAACTGAAACACAGTTGAAACTAAACTAAGTAGAATGGATTAACGGAGTTTGGCCAATCAACATTGTCTCAAACACACAAGACGCATTCATAAAAAAAAAAAAAAAAGTCGGGTAAAAGTGGTTTGCCATCTAATTGTTGAGGAGATATGCTAATGCTTTGTCTGTATCATTGTCGTTCGTAGATTAGTAATGCTTCAGCCACATTATTGAATCTGAATCCCATTTCCTGCAAAGGCAACACCAAATTCCCTAACCTTGCACAGCAACAATAGAACTATGCGACTGCAAGAGGGACAGCTTCTCTGCTGAGGCCTGATGCCAAATACTTGCTTACTACTGGATCTGTCGTGGGGGCCTGCATATGAAATGATAAGCACGTTTAGAGAGAGGGAAGAGACATGTTTAGAAGTTTGTAGTTACTTATAAATAAATCAGTACTTGTAGGATGTTACACTGATCCATCACCACCACTTGGCTCAGCAGCCCATATTACGACCATCCCGAGTACTCCCACCCTATTCAATGAAACACACATTTGTAATAATTTTGATCCCCTTTGAAAGTTTCGTGTAGCTAGGAAACTTGGATCACGCAATAGGCAAAGGATGTGAGTACAGATGTGTCTCACAACTGTTCACACATCCACAGATAATGCAGCGGAATAAAATAATTAAATGCAAATAAAATGCAATAACTCAAGAGTTATATACGCCATCGATACGTGTAATCAGCAAACTAGGCTTACGCCAAAAAAACTTTTCACTATAAAAACTTATGTTTCTTACAAAAACAAATAAGTGAAAAACTAAAATATGAAAATACTAAACAAGTTCTAATCACCTTCTATGATATGAACAACTCCCCTTTCCCAAGTAGGACTTATTCAATCAGAAGTAAAACAAGAGAACTTTATGAAAACCTAGATGTGAGTTACGGATGTAAGCTCACAACCTAAACATAACTCAATCGAATGCAATGAAGTAAGTGTATTTTTCTCTCTAAAAACTGTAGCTACTCTTTGTGCTGAATGCCTTGTATTTATAATGCACCTTGGAGAAGATCTTCATGCAATCGACTTCTTCCATTGTGAGATTCCTTTTCCTATATGAAAACATATAACACACTCACAAGGAAATCAAATATTAGTAGGTTAGTCCTAATATAAAACTATGTACATAAATAAAAGATATTTACATAATTACAATCTCTTAATAAAAGTAAGATACTTATAAATCTCCATGAAAGTCCCAAAATCTTCTTACCATATAGAAGTCTTTTGAAATAAGGAAACATAATTATGTTCCCATAAAACTCACGTTTTCAATCTCCCCCTATTTTGGACTTTCTGGTCAAAACTAAAGATTTATAACAAACATAATATTATGACCACAGAATATAGAAAGATCATGACTCCCCCTGAATGGATGTGTGTCCAGATGTGTATACACATCCACACATAAAAACCGCAAAACAATTAGAAACAGAATACTAGCAGCTCATCGAGCAAAACCAAAACACCATTCAAATTATGTCCCTAATTAAGCTATTACAAACCATTGTTTAGAAACTAACAAACTAAAACAGAATTTAAAAATTGTCTTTAACAACCATCGATCAACACAACCAAAAAATTTTCTCCCCTAAATTAAAGTTCAAAGTGTCTCCACTTAAAACCAAATTTATAGCTTTAAAGAAGAACAAAGAAAGATCCCGCACTTCACTTCCAGCCACTAAAGATCATTAGAACTAGATTCTCCCCCTTTTTGACAAGAAAGTTTAGCATGCCATCTAAGGAGATTATCCCTAAGAGCTTTCAGATTGTTGGCATGGGCAATGGAGGCTTGAGCTTGAGCTTCTGCAGCTATAATGGCAGCATCTAAATCCTTCATCTGAGCAATAAAATTTTCTTCAGATGTGACATCAGCTGTGTCCACATCTTCCATACCTAGCTCAGGAACTGTGCCCAAAGGAAGATCAACATGCCTTTGCTTAGGGTCTAATAAAGTTTTGGATTCCTTAAACAGGGCAAAAGCTTCAACAATTTCTTCTCCTTTCTCAGGCTTTACACCATTGGCAATGAGAATTTGGGAAATCAAGGAAGGATAGGGTAAAGACCATTTCTTTGATGGAGACTCTCCATAATCACAAATCTTTCTAAAGATAAAGTCACCAAAATTAATATACTTCTTAATTCCCAATCTGTAAAGAAGCAAGGCTTGCACCCTAGTAACTGAGGTTTTGTTATTGGAGGGGCAAAGATTGGCAACAAGGATGGAGTGAAGAAAACAATAAAGGGATGATAGAGAACCACTTCCTAAATCTTTAGGCTTCACAGGCCAAGAGGTTACCTTGCCATGGGTAATTGCAGACACAAGATCATCATCCTCAATAGAAACCACATCATCCAAATGATCATACAACCCAAGAAAATCATTGATGATAGAAGGGGTAAAAGGAACAAATACTCCTCTAACATAAACACCAGGAGAATGAGGATAAGTTTTATCTAATCCCTTAGGCAGATTTGCATAGAACTCATAAACCAATTTGGGGTAAAAGGGAAGGGGATGGTCCACAGTCAAGAATAATCCTCTTTCCTCAAAAAACTTGTCCATACCAAGCTTAGCAAAAGTCTCCCTATCCCTTTTCATCTCAACAACAAAGGCTTTAGAGGAAATTAAAGCAAACCTATCGCCACCTTTTTGGATAAAAACTTTTGGAAAAGGGTTTGGGGTTAGAGACCAGAGAAACAAGATGACATACCGTTCAGCCTTTCTTTCGAGTAGATGTGCGTCTAGATGTGGGCACATCCTTAGACACATCCTTCACAGGGAATGGAACAATGATGGGTTCAACCTCAGTGTCATCAGCATCAGAGGAATCAATCTCTTGGTCTTCTTTCTCCTGATCAAGCTCTTCTCTTCCAAGCTTGAAGTTCTCATCTGAGGCAGAATCATCATCTGAACTTGAGTCAGTTTCATCATCAAAAGGCTCTAAGTCAGTTGCAGCCATCTTTTTCTTTCCCTTTAAATCTATTAAGATTTTAGCTAAGGGCTCTTCATCACTAAAGGATATAAGGTCCTCAACAGGACTAGAAACCAAGGGAACAGAGGGATCAACAACAGGGACAGAGACATTATCCACAGGAGGTGGAGTAATATTGGGGATAATGGGATCAGATGAAATTATGGGAGAAATAGGAGCAATTGGCTCAACAGACTCTGCATGGGGAACAGTCTCAACAGGGATCAAAGGTTTAACATGGGGAGTATCAACAGGAATAACTGATTCAACAAGGGGAACAACCACAGAAGGGGTAATAGCAGGATCACTAACAGAGGAAGGGGGAATAGACGATTTAGCCCTAGTCCTGACAAGAGGAACTATTACCTCATCTTCTTCTTCTTCTTCAAGAACAATAGCAGTTGAAGATTTCCCGCCAGGTTTCGTTAGGTTCTTGGCTTTGTCAGACTCTGACAGCTTGCGAACCCTACCAGATCGACGAAGAGCACGCTGGGGCACAGGAGTTGTAGCAGACTTTGGGGGTTTTACTTGAGACAACTTCCTCTTCTTAGTTGAAGAAGGTTCCTCAGTGATGGCGACATCCGATGGTGGGATCACCGGAGAGGATGGAGCTTTAGGGTTTTCATCGGTTGAAACAACCACTGGTTCCAATGACGGAGATTTGGGAGAAGAAGCTTCCATTGTTGGATCAGACGAGGGTGATGGAGAGGAGAAATCCGCAAGAAACTTTGAGATTACAGGGTTTAGGAGTATGGAATCCTCTCTTTTGGCTATTGAAATCGGAACAATGTCAAGAACATCTTCTTCTCTAATGTTCGAATGCTCGGCCATTTAACAGAGTGATTTGGGTTGGTTGAACAGTGCAAAGAGAAATTAATGCAAAGTGTGAGATTGTGTGCAAAGAGAAGGAAGAACAAAGGGTTTTGTCAAGGTTTATGGGGGATGGGACGGATGTGAGGTATATTAAATACTCACAGCTCCCCCTTTCCAAATAGAATTAGGAATCCTTCTTCAAAAAGGTTTAACATACTACAAAATCCTTAGGAGTCCTCCAACGGCTAGAAACCTTTGAGGTTACTACACACAAGTACCTTCCAAGAAAATAAGGGATTAAAATAAATCAAGATTTTGTAAGATTTTTATGAAAACAAAACTTACTTCGGCATATCTTTATTTAAAACAGAATCCCAAAAGGATTTTCCAACCTTTTCAAACAAGGATTGATACACACCTTTTTCTTTCATAAAAGATATTGGAGATCAAAAACCTATATAATCAAAGAATGAACTAGGAAAGAAAATTAATTATCTAGCATATTTACAAAGCTCCTATATGTCCTAAAAATGCAATATGCCTAGCATGATGCAAACACACAGGTGAAGGAAATATTCTCAGCTTATGGATGTGGCATAGGATGTGAGTCACAAATGGGACACATTTAGATCACAAAAAGTCAATGAGCAATAATCCAATTTGCACAGCCTCTAGGATGCATCCACCAATTTTTTGATGTGGATTTTTGCAATGTGAGTAGCTTTCACTTTACTTGATCCCAAAGATAGCCCTTTTTCCCAATGATCTTATCAAGTTTGACTTCAAGTTTTCTTATGAAAATCACTTGATCACAATGGTATGGCTTCATACTAAGGGTGAAGCAGCTGTTTCTCACATATATATTTTTTTTCTTTTAGCACCCACTGTGAGATACCTAGAAAGGTTATATCAAGTCATCAAAAGATGACATGAACAGGAAGTGCTCACAATTAGGTGATCAAAAATAATGTCAAAGATGAGGACTCACAAGTGACCACACTGAGAAATTTCGTGCTAATGCATGATATTTTTTGGATTTTTCTTTTTATGATTTTTTTTTTTTTCCGCTTAAACTAATCTACAGATGTGTTAGAGGATGTGAGACACATCTCGGTCTCACAACCTTAGATATCACACAAACCAAGAGACTTCCTCAAGGAGGAAAATCTCTCCAAATCTAATGCCTTTGTAAATATATCACCAATTGATTTTCATCCCAACAAATTCCGCATTACATACGCTTTTTGTTCTACAAGATCTCTGATGAAATGATGTCTAATATCAATGTGCTTTGTTCTAGAATGTTGGACAGGATTTTTAGATATGTCCAAGGCACTTTTGTTATCACAAAAAGCAGTCAAAACTTTGCTATTCAATCCATAATCTTTTAGCATTTGATTCATCCAAAGTAATTGTGTGCAAAGCAACTCCCAAGGGCAACATATTCAAATTTCAAGAAGTGGACAAGGACACACAATTTTGCTTCCTACTATACCAAGACACAAGGTTATTACCTAGGTAGAAACATCCACCAGTTGTACTCTTTCTATCATCACTATTTCCAGCCCAATCAGAATCAGTGTATCCAACCAAATTTGTGTTTGTTTCTTTAGAGTAATGCAGACCTAGGTTTACAGTCCCACTCACATATCTAATGATTCTTTTCAAGGCCTTAAGATGGGACACTTTGGGGTTGGCTTGGTATCTAGCACAGAGACACACACTGAACATAATGTCAGGTCTACTTGCAGTGAGGTAAAGCAAACTTCCTATCATGCTTCTATAAAGGGTTTGATCAACACTCTCACCATCAGAATCATGACTTAGCTTTTGGGAAGATCCCATTGGGGTTCTTTGATGTGAAGAGTGTTCAAGCTCAAACTTTTTCACAAGATTCTTGGCATACTTAGATTGTGAAATGAACATGCCATCTTTGAATTGCTTAATCTGTAAGCCTAAGAAAAAGTTCAACTCACCTACCATACTCATCTCAAATGTGGAAGTCATGCTATCCACAAATTCAGCTAGCATTGGATCAGAATTTGATCCAAACACAATGTCATCTACATAGATTTGTGCCACAAGAATCTCCTTCTTATTTCTCCTCACAAACAAGGTTTTGTCAACCTCACCTCTCTTGAATTCTAGTTGAAGCAAATGGTCAGTCAACCTACCATACCAAGCTCTAGGGGCTTGCTTTAGCCCATACGTAGCTTTCTTCGCTTTATACACATGATTAGGATATTTGGAGTCCACAAAGCCTTTAGGTTGTTCAACATAGGCTTCCTCATTTAATATCCCATTTAGAAAAGCACTCTTAACATCCATTTGATGAAGAGTAATCTTGAGGTAACAAGCAATGGCTAACAAAAGCCTAATGGACTCAATTCTTGCAACAGGAGCAAATGTCTCTTCAAAGTCAATTCCCTCAATTTGAGTATAACCTTGAGCAACTAACCTAGCTTTATTTCTAGTTATCACACCTTGCTCATCAGTTTTGTTCTTGAAAATCCATTTAGTTCCTATGATATTACCATGTGAGGGTCTAGGAACAAGAGTCCATACCTCATTCTTCTCAAATTGAATTAATTCATCTTGCATAGCCATAATCCGCCAAGATCTTTCAATGCTTCAAAGAACATTCTTAGGTTCAATTTTTGAAACAAAACAACAGAAACTTACCTGGGAGTATGCTGAGGAGCAACTCCACAAACCAGCCATCTTTCTATAATCATCTTTGTCCTTTTGTCTAGTTCTCACTTGAGCATGCACATCTCCCACAACTTGTGAAGTGGGGTGGTTTTTCTGGATTTTTGAAGGGATATCCTTTGACCTATCTACACACCCATTCACATTACCTTCTCGGAGCATCATCCCGATCGAATCGAGGAACCGTCCTCGCCATGTGAGTTTGAGTGGATGTGGGAGCAGATGTGGGTTCAGATGTGGAGGTAGATGTGTCCACATCCTTGGTTACATCCTTATCGTGTTCAACATTTTTATCAAGATCTGAAGCTTCTTTTGATTTTTCAAGACTGCTTTTCTTCATCCTTCCAAATTCAAAGAAGCAACCTCGAAACATCATCCTCGGCAGCCTTGAGGTTAAGATCAAGTGAGTCATCAAATTTAACATTAGCAGATTCCATAATGGTCTTAGTTTTGAGATTGAAAACTCTGTAAGCTCTACTGTTTGTGGAATAGCCCATGAAAATTGCTTTGTCACTTTTTGAATCAAACTTGGACAGGTATTCTCTATCATTGAGAATATAGCAAACACATCCAAACACATGAAAATATTTCACAGTTGGTTTCTTCCCAAGGAGGATTTGATATGGGGTGACAGTGCTACCAATCCTTAGAAACACCCTATTGCCAATGTGGCAAGCAAAGGTTTAAAGCTTCTGCCCAAAATTTCTTGGACAAGTTCTTTGAACTTAGCATGACCCTAGCCATTTCTTGCAAGGTTCTATTCTTTCTTTCAGCAATTCCATTTTGCTGTGGGGTGATTGGTGCAGAGAACTCATGAGTGATTCCTTTAGAATTACAAAAATTGGTGAACATTTGATTCTCATATTCAGTGCCATGGTCAGACCTTATTCTTACAGTCTTAAGGCCATAAAGGTTTCTCACCCTTTTGTACCAATTCTTGAATTCTCCAATTGTTTCTGACTTTTCTCTTAAGAACATTACCCAAGTGTACCTAGAATAATCATCAACACACACAAAGGCATACTTTTTCCTACCAAAGCTTTCTACTTCAATAGGTCCCATTAAATCAGTGTGAATCATCTCCAAACATCTAGTTGTGGAGCATTGTTGAACCTTTTTATGTGATGCTTTTGTTTGTTTTTCCTTTTGACATGAACCACGTACATCGGGGTTCTTGAAGTTCAGCTTTAGGGAGGTCTTTAATAGCTTCAAACCTTTGAAGTTCCTCCGGAGTTCTACGGCTAGCATGCCCTAATTTTTGGTGCCACAGATTGACATCATTAGCTTTTGAGCTTAGGCAAGAAAGATTGTCACCAAATGGTAACAATTATCGCGAGATCTAGGACCGGTAAACACACATTTATTATCCTTATCAAACACTTCACACAAGTGCTTATCAAACTTCACAAATAGATCATCATCACACGCTTGACTGATGCTTATTAGGTTGGCTTTCAAGCCTTCCACGTGGTACACATTGTGCAATTTGGGAGACCCTTGACATCTAGGGTTCCTTTCCCAACAATCTTTCCTTGAGCACCTCCACCAAAATTTACTTTCCCTCCATTTATCACTTCATAATCAAGAAGGATCGCTTGGTTTCCGGGCCATGTGCCTAGAGCACCCACTATCAAAATACCAAGAGCCGAGACAAGTACTCTTGAGGGAAGAGTAGACAACATTGCAGTGGTAATTGGTTTGGCCACCCAATGTTTAATGCTTTCTTTTGGGGTTGCAGAGGTCTCGTATTGACTGGATGTGTGTTAGGATGTGCATACATCTTCTCACACATCCGAGGCCGTTGAAGTTACCGTATTTTTATCGCCCTTAAGTTTGTAAATGTAGGGCCTAATGTGACCGGGAGCTAGGCAAGAATGACAGATGTAATGCCTCTTTCTTGGTCTCTTTTCACTCAGAATGACTTTTTCTTTAAAAGCTTGTTTTTTCACACTTTTTGAGGTAGAAGTCTCACATCCCTCCTTTACAAAATTATTTTCAAAACCTATACCAATTTTGTCACGTTGACCCATGGAAAAAGCTTCTTCCATTTTCATTTTACTTTTATTTAACTTAGTAAAAGTATTATTAGCTTTTTCACATTCATTCTTGAATTTCTCAAGGTCAACTTCTCTTTTGGTCACAAGGACTTCTAGTCTTGCAATGGTATCTTTTTGAGCATCATTTTCTTTTGAAAGTACAGCTTTTTTCATCTTCACAAGCGACCAATTTATCGAAAGAGATTTGTTTACCTTAACAAGTACCTCAATTTTGTCCAATCTTTTCATCCAATCTCGTATGCAGCTCCTTGTATGTGGCAAAGAGTTCCTCATGTGGAATGTCTCTTTCTTCATCTTCATCATCTCGAATCTCCTTTTACAGAGAAACAAGCCAAAGACCAGTCAGATGTGACACCGTATATGTGTACACAACCGAGCCCACATCCAAGGGATTTTCAGGAGTATATTCTTCTATATCTGCGAGAAAAGGCATTAAACACGTAATGGCAATTTAATACGTACATATTAGCCACTTCTTCTTCCTCATCTTCACCGTCACTAAGTGGTAGCAGTTAAGCTCATTCCCTTCTTTTTAAGTGTGTTAGCACACTCATTTGCATAATGACCAAAGCCACGACATGCCCTACATTGACAGATTCGGATGATTTATTTTCAAAACTTGGTTTCTTGAATCCAAAGGTCGTTGCTAGGTTTTGGCTTTTCAAAGAGTAATCGAAGTAGGTCTATTGGGGAATTTGCTTATCCTTCTATTTTTCAAGATAGAACCGAATTTCTTTGAAATAAAAGCTACATCCTCATCTTCAAGATTAGACTTGTCAATTTCAGAGGATAATTCCACAAGCTCTTTTGGTAGAGCAGCAGCACTTTTAAGGGCAAGACTGTGTATTTTGTTCTTTTTCTGAGCCTCAAGGTTAAGCTCAAACACAGTCAAGATTCCTATGATAGTGTCAAGACCTACAGTTAGACGTGACCACGGTTAATTAACCGCGGTTAACCGGTTAATAACCGGCGGTTAACGAAGGTTAAAATCATTAACCGGACTTAACCGTTAACCGTTAAGTCACGGTTACGGTTAACCGGTTAACGGTTAATCCGTTAACCCTAAGCAACCCTAAGTTAATAAACGGTTAATTATTATTTTTATTTTTTTTTCAAGAATGTCAGATTTTTATCTAAAGTTAAAAAAAAAAAAACTTTTTAATAGTTTTTTGAATAAAAAGTTAAGTTTTTAACACTTTTTTTGAAAAAACAGTTAAATATTTAACAGTTTCTGTTAAATATGTAACTGTATATGAACTGTTTTTTTTTTTTGATAAATAAAACTATTTTAAATAGTTGTTAAGACTAATATTTTTTGCAAAAAGTTATAGAAAAATAGGTATGAATTTTTAAAGAAATGAAAACTTAACGGATTTAAAAGAAACGGAAGTATATAAAGAGAAAACTTAACTTTTTTGAATAACCGACGGTTAATTAACGGTTAAGTTAACCGGTTAATTAACCAGGCGGTTAACCGGCGGTTAAGGAGTAAAAATTTCTTAACCTTTGTTAACCTCGGTTACACGGTTATCGGTTAGGCGGTTAAGGCGGTCAGACGGCTAACGGCTTAGGCGGTTAAAATTCGGTTATTACCCCTACGGCTAGCCGGTTAACGCTAACCTCGGGACACGTCTACCTACAATGTTTGCCAGGTCCTTTGTTTCTTCAATCACGCCTACTTTAATGTTAAACCTCTCAGGCAAGGTCCTTAGAATTTTACTAACAAGTCTTGCATTGGAGATAGATTCTCCTAGACTTGTGCATTCATTTGAAATCTCATGAATCTTAGCAAGATATGACACAATATCCTCAGGTTTCTTCCATTCGAAGTAACTCAAACTTATCCATTAAGATTCTAAGCCCGGTAGCCTTCACACTTGGTGCTCCCTCACATTGAGTTTGCAAAATATCCCAAGCAGTTTGGCTATACTCTCATTTGTTATGAGCTTGTACATATTCCCGTAAACATGGCCGGAAATAGCACCCATGGCTTTTGAATTGTAATTTGCGGCTTGTATTTCATCAAGAGTCCATTGTTCTTCAGGTTTTCTTTCAAAGAAGGACTCACCAACACCAGAAGATGGCTTTTTCTCCACAGTAGGAGGTTGCCATGCAACAAGAATGCACATCCAAGCTCTTTCATCAATACTTTTGATGTAATTTCGCATCTTAGACTTCCAAAGAGAATAATTTGTGCCATCCAAGACAGGAGGCCTATTTTGGTGATTTTGGCATTCCATAATGACTACACTTTACGGATCAACACTCGCAATATTTCGAGAGTTGGCTCTGATACCAATTGAAAGTTTCGTGTAGCTAGGAAACTTGGATCACGCAATAGGCAAAGGATGTGAGTACAGATGTGTCTCACAACTGTTCACACATCCACAGATAATGCAGCGGAATAAAATAATTAAATGCAAATAAAATGCAATAACTCAAGAGTTATATACGCTTACTGATCTGTGTGATCAGCAAACTAGGCTTACGCCAAAAAAACTTTTCACTATAAAAACTTATGTTTCTTACAAAAACAAATAAGTGAAAAACTAAAATATGAAAATACTAAACAAGTTCTAATCACCTTCTATGATATGAACAACTCCCCTTTCCCAAGTAGGACTTATTCAATCAGAAGTAAAACAAGAGAACTTTATGAAAACCTAGATGTGAGTTACGGATGTAAGCTCACAACCTAAAAATAACTCAATCGAATGCAATGAAGTAAGTGTATTTTTCTCTCTAAAAACTGTAGCTACTCTTTGTGCTGAATGCCTTGTATTTATAATGCACCTTGGAGAAGATCTTCATGCAATCGACTTCTTCCATTGTGAGATTCCTTTTCCTATATGAAAACATATAACACACTCACAAGGAAATCAAATATTAGTAGGTTAGTCCTAATATAAAACTATGTACATAAATAAAAGATATTTACATAATTACAATCTCTTAATAAAAGTAAGATTAAGATACTTATAAATTTCCATGAAAGTCCCAAAATCTTCTTACCATATAGAAGTCTTTTGAAATAAGGAAACATAATTATGTTCCCATAAAACTCACGTTTTCACCCTTTACATGAAATCCTAGCTTTGCCACCGGTATACAAATAACTTTTTCTTCACAACCATAATTCTCAATGCCTGTCCCTTACCTTTGGATTGTTTGTAATATTGACACTGTCGCTTTTACAAGGTCTATCTTATACCTCCAAGTGCACTTGTTAGTAAACGCCACAGTGTCAAACCAATTTAGTGAGCATGTGTGTGTGTATGTGTTTGAACAATTTTTTTTTTGTGTGTGTGCACACGCACACACACTTGCTGCAGGTTCTGTAACATAAGAAATGGACCACTTGAAGAGTGAGAGAGAGGGGAAAAAAGAGGATGTTGATTCCACAGGCCGAGAAGGAAGATTTTCTAGCCCAAGCTTTCTCCAATTTGGGCTTTCTTTTTCTGCCTCGGCAAAGTCAAACTGAAAAGTACTTAGAGGAATGTCTCCAACATGTGGGGGCAATTGAGGCTACAGAGCGAGCAATGTAAAACAACATGAGAAAACACAGAGGACAAATGAATAGCATCATTGTTCATATATTGGTAAATAACTGAAGAGGAATAATGATTCCTTAGTCATTTCTTACGACGTGTAAAGATGAGGAATGAATGAAAAGATTAGACGACGGCCAACAAAATAAAAGTTGTGTACAGATGATTCGGATGCATAGAAAACTTACATGAAGAAGAGGCAGGGTGGAAAGGAGGAGGGTGGTGGGTTGAGGAAGATGAAGTAGTTGGGGTACGTCGGTTGTACAACTGGGATTGACTAGTGTACGGTGGTGGATTCCTTCTGCTTCTCAATCAAAAACTAGAATTGATTGAATAATGTTTTGGACAACTTTATCTTTATAATTATAATGCTTTTATGATTACAAGAAAACCAACACTTCCAAACCTATTGTTTACCTACTTGCATGATTGAATAGTACTTCGTATAATTATATCTTCAACCCACTTGAATTTTTACCCATTTTTTATTATTTTATTATTAAGCGTGCAAAGTCAAAGGTAAAACTCTTACTCTGCTCTGATACAGATGAATACTCCATCCGTCCCGCTTGAAATTGCACACTTACTGTTTGCGCGTGGATTAAGGAAAAAAATAATGATATAAATGTTGTGAATGTAAAAGTAAAATAGGAGAGAGAATGAGTGAAGGAAATATTAAATTATAATGGTATTGTGAGTATTAAAATAATGTAGGAGAGAGAATGAGTGGAGAGAATAGTAAAGATTCATTGCCATTTTAGGAAGTGTGCAGTTTGTAATGGAACGCCCAATGAGGAAAGTGTGCAATTTGTAACGGGTCTTATTTTTGGGACTGGATCCATTGTAGCTAGCTATTGCAGTTTACTTCTTTGGTGTGTGTTGCTTACAAAGAAGCTTTAGCAATTCCAGACCAACATTACTTGGTGTAGTCCTCTTTTATATCAAAAGATTTGATTTAAACACAACCATTTCTTTTTTTCAACATGTTTTTAGTCAGTAGAAAGAAAATCATCAACTACAGAGTATGTAGGTACAAATTCATGAACTTGCATATGGTACGGTACGGCAACAACTGCCAAAAAATATGGCACATAGTAGTCTTTTCTATACAATAATCCACAAGATCCTGAGAGACGAATACATATTTCTAAGTTACGGGCGGGATCAATTTTGGAAATTCTAACTATCCTATCTGGCAATGTATTCCTCCCAGTAATCTACATCTATAATCAGACGTGCGGAGTATGTCAACTGTTAGATAATGAAGTCACTTGTTGAGCTTTGTTCCTCTTCTGAAAGCCAATGCATCCACGGCTTAAACTATAACAACTGTATTCTGTATGTCATGCCAAGCAAGCCCCAGGCGCTATGTATATCATATTCTCCAAACTGTATATCTCAGCTCTTTTAAATTGTTTATTACTTTCAAAACCTTGAAACCTATCAATTTATACGCCTGCACAGATAGCTCCTGAAAAAACAGAGTGCACATTCCTGTTTTAGTCCAGCCGGCAGGTAAAAGAAGGGCCAGGCTCCAACATGCTCCCATAGAAGTGTGTGCGCGTGAGAGAGAGAGAGAGAGAGAGAGAGAGAGAGAGACCTGTTGACCAAGACGAGCAGCAAAATTTTCTCTCATCGACATGTTTGACATCAAGACCAATAAACCAGGATCCAGTAGTGACATCATCATGAGCATATGTACGAAGAACAGCTCTGTGAAATTAACAATATCAAGCTTTCAGTAAATTTTTCCTGTAAAAGTTTGTAATTGAATTGGAATTCCAAATTTCAAGTGGAAGGAATAAAACCTGTTTATTGAGATAAATTTAGCCAAAGCCTCAGATATGACAAACATCTCGGCAGATGCATGTTGGAAGTACCTGTCAGATACAAAAAGTGTTTACTTAAAATTTTGAATGTTACAAGTAAAACAAGGATGAACCTATGTTCTTTCTGTATTGTACTGACAAATATCACCAAAGAATGTTAGGAGTTTGTATAGGGAACAATCACCAATACATTGGGAACATTTATCCGTCATGTATATGCCCAATGCAAAAGCTTTCCAACATTACAATTTTTTTGTAATCCCTCCAGTCCAATATAACTCTCGCTTTTGAAGAAAATTTTTGGTCCAAAATGATTGTCGCTTTTGAAGAAAATTTTTGGTTCAAAAGCACTTGATTCCTATTTTGCCCTTACATTGGAATTTGTTTCACTTCATTAATTGGATTTTTGAGAAGACTAATGTAAGAGAGAGGGACAATAAATAGGGGTAAAATTGGTACTTTCATCATGAACTTGTAGTAATAATTGTGTTTCTTAAAACTAGTGAAAAGTCCAAAAGCGACAGTTATTTTGGACAGGAGGGAGTAATAGGCAAACAAATTGTGTCCATACAGTTAGCAGATTAGCAGCAACAAGTTGAATAAGTTGTACACCAACCCATCTTATGGACCAATTTTAATAGAGAACAGATGAGAGAGTTGTTGAGAAGCTGCTCAAGTACTTTACATACTCCCTCCGTCCCATAATGAAGGTCCTATTGACTATTTAAACATTTTAACAATCTATTTCCATTTCAATTACTAACCTTAAATAGGGACAAACAAAAATGACAAATGGGAACATCTTTACGGGACGGAGGGCGTATGTAATTAGGCAAAAATGATATTTTTGTACTTGCGGCAGTTTATCAAGTCCTTTCATTGCTAGATCAACTATTATTTCAGACTCGATACACAAGTAAACGGAAAATTAACACACAAAACTAAGTTTATTGTGATCTGCTAAAAAAGTAACTATACAACATCAGAATTATCAATGCAAAAAAGTCATTGTTTAAGATGGCTTACGTTTTCCCATCCCCAAATTTCCACCAATCTGGTTCATACCATTTGTGACCCCTGCCAAATTCCAGCAATAGATGATTGTCAATAAGTACTTTCATAAAGTTTTTCTTTAAAAAAAAAAAAGCTGTCTAAATAAAAAAAATAAAGCAAACTCACTGTTCAGAGAAAACTTCGCCTGATTTCATACATCCAATATATGCACGAGGCTTGTCTAAGTGAGCTGCAAGTGTATTTCCCAATGCATCTGAGCAGAAAACACAGGGAACGCATCATTGTTTACGTTTCTTTTCGCTGAGACTCTGAAAACCTTCTTTTTCTATAACTAGACATAGAAATTGTATTTGGAGAAGTAAATAAACATAAAATGGCTGGCCGGAGGGTTCTTGAGTGGGCACATTGTTTACGTTTCTTTTCGCTGAGACTCTGTAAAATGGAAGTGTTAAGTTCGTAAGAGCTATCTTATCTGTGTCTATGCCTTTTTTTCTCTCTGAATACTAGGATAACTCGTTCAAAATTGTCAGTTTTTAAAGGCCGCCATCTTCCAGATTAAACCTTTAGTTAAGCCTCCATGAATTTCATCATACAATTATACTATGCAAGGCAATGTTTCACTGATACCCAAAATTTTGCATCGCTTCCGGTGGCGGTTCCACCTTATGGCTAGGGATGGCAATTTGTCCGAACCCAATCCGTATCCGAGGGAATCCGGCCCGAACGGGGCGGGTTTGGTAAAGACTTTTAAAAACCCGGCCAGTTCGGGTCCGGGTTCGGTAAGCCGCTCAAACCCGACCCGATCCGAAGCATATTACATTTATATATACAAGTTTTAGGGTTTTTTTAACGCTTCACAAACACAAAGGCGCTGCTTTGCTCTCACCCGAGTGCCCACGTCTTCTCCTACAAATACTCTTCTTCTATTATTTTTTTCTCCAACCACCTGCAACGAGCTATCACTGGCCTGGGCTACCGACGAACTCCGGCAGCAGCGGCCAACAACAAATCCTTCCTTCCTCTTTTTTTGCTACTTACCACATTAATCTGTAGCGGTAAGGCACATCTCTCTAATAGGAAAACCCCCTTTTACACAAAGGGAGCATGGATGCAGAATGAAGAAAGAATGGTCTAGACTTCCCTTGATAACCCAAAACTCATACTGGATTTACTATTTAAGAACTTGTTCACTGTTATTATTATGAGATTGACCTATGAGAAGAGAAGCAAGCTTACCCAGATTTGCACTTTTAGATCTGTGCCTTCTTTTTTTTTTTTTTGAACCAGATTTGTACCTTGAAATTGATTTTGAGTGTTTTGCATTATTTCTGGAAATTGGGCTAGCAAGCTCGGGGCGGGCCGGTCGATTACAGATTTACAGGTTGAGCGTTTCCGGGTTCAGAATTAAGGAGTGATAAAACGGATCGGGTCCGATTTAGAGCAAACCCGCCCCGAACCTGGCTCGCTGCAATCCCTACTTATGAATAGTGTGGGCGGTGGCGGTGGCGGTGGCCCACTCAAATTAAAAAAAAAAAAAAAATAGTCAAACAAAATTACTCCTTCCAAGCTTCCGAGTTTTTTCGCTATCTTGGATCTATTATCCAAAAGGATAGAGATGTGGCTCATAGGATTAAAGCAAGTTGGTTGAAGTGGAACAGTGTCACATGGTTTCTATGTGATCTCGGCATGCCCCATAGATTAAAGGAAAAATTCTAGCGCTAGGCCGTTAGGCCGTGAAACAGTGTCACTTCATAAGATTAATGTAGCGGAGATTCGTATGCTAGATGTATGTGTGGGCATACAAGAAATGATTGATTGAGAAATGAGGTGATCAAGGGTAAAGTAGGAGTTGTGCATATTGAGGATAAAATGAGGGAGAATCGTCTAAAGTGGTTTGGTCATGTAAGACGGAGACCGAGTGATGCACCGGCTAGGAAGAGTGGAGAAGTGATAAGATGGCGAGGGGTAGGGAAAAACCCAAACAAACTTAGATTAGGGTGATCGAAAATGATATGAATTTACTTGGATTTGATGAAAATATGGCGTTGAACATGCCGTAGTGGAAGGCAAAAATTCATATGGGTGATGGGGGTTGATTTTATTTATTTATTTATTATTTTTAATTATTATTTTCATTTTCCCTATCTATTATATATTTATTCTTTTTGTATCACTATTTTTATTTTTTTCTGCTTCTTTTTCATTTTATATTTTTTTTCCACCTATTTCTTCTTCTAACTTATTTTTTTCTTACTCCCTCCGTCCCATACCTAGGTGGACATTTTGCCATTTTGGGCGTCCCAAACCTACGTGCACATTTCCTAAAATGGAAAAGAATCTTTACTATTTCCTCCACTCATTCTCTCCTACATTATTTTAATACTCACAACACCATTATAATTTACTATTCCCTCCACTCATTCTCTCTCCTATTTTACTTTTACACTCACAACACTTTCTCCATTATTCACTTCCTTAATTTACGTGCAAAAATCAAAGTGTGCACATAGGTCCGAGACGGAGGGAGTACATCTTTTCTTGCACAATGATGACATATGAGGATTTGTGTTAGCCGATCTCAAATTATTTTGGGACTAAGGCTTTGTTGTTGTTGTATGAGAATATTTAATTTTATACAATTAAAGGACAAAGATGAACAGATGAGTAATATTCTTATTATCCACTTCCTAAACATTAACTTTTACAAGAAAAGGTTGATTAAAAAAACTTTTAGAACCAAAGTTTTCAGGAACATGACATTCATTATGTGATAAAAAAAAATCGTAAAAATAGATCGACATTTAGGGAGGGGAGTAGTAACTCACCCAAAGTAAAATACAAATACATGCGCTCACGGAATTCGCTCACTCCCCCGCATAAACAAACAGATGAGTTCACGGTGTGTTCAAGACAATAATGACAATTAAGCCTAGGAAGGTCTCTCTCCTGAGCGTCCTTGATCTCGCTCTCTCGTTTTCATCCTCTCTCTACACAGTTCTAAAAGGCTACAACAAAAATTCTTCTTGTTAATAGAGTCTTTACAAAGGTCAAGGTAAAACAATTTTCTAGTCCAATTTCTTGTTTTGACCGTGAATTACTTCAATTACATTGATTTTAGAGTGAGTTGGGGATGAACTTTTTATGGTTTCATCCGCAAATTAATGCAATTAATTTTTAACGTTTTATTTTTTGAGATTTTTTGCTGTACTAAATTTTCTAATTTTTTATGTTTAACTTCATGATACTAGGGTCGAATGGTGTTGATTATAACAAATAAAAATAAAAAATGGCCCACACTAACAAAAATTTCTGGATCCGTCATTGTCGCATCTAATATGTATGCCATGGATCTGTATGCGTCACATCTAAACATGTATTACTTGATTAGGTGCATGCAATGAGAAACGACTTTCTCAAGAACCTTTCATTTTGAGGTTGGTGAAAGATATAAAAAAAGAAGGGAGGAATATAAGAATGTGGAGTTGCAAAAGACGGGAGATGCAAAAAGCAGAACCCAAATAAAGAGGATAAAAAGAAAAATAGGACTTCAAAAAATCTTCTTATGGTACCCTTTCTGGTCCAAATCGAACTCAATAACCTCTTCCATTATAAGCAACTTCAAATTCCAGCTTTAAACAAAAAAAATCTTCTTATGGTACCCTTTCTGGTCCAAATCGAACTCAATAACCTCTTCCATTATAAGCAATTTCAAATTCCAGCTTTAAACAAAAATGATTCAAGTAAAAAATACAAGCCACCATCTATGCATTCCATCTTATATTAAAAGATTTGTTGCCCAAGTGTAATGTTCTAGGCTGCATGATGATATGAGTATGAATCCTGTTGGCTATTGCCGCTGCTATGTTATCAACTGTTCGGAGTGTATCCCGAAGTTTGAATTTTGATTATTTACACTAATATAAGCATTACCAAGTAACAGATAACCTCGCATAAAAGTGAAATGCGAGAGGCGAGCAAGCAAAATGCAAACAATGAAATTATATAACGAAAAAAATCATAACATATGTATACACACACAAAAACAACACAAAAGGAGAAGAGGAAGAATTAACTCATTAAATCACCGTCTATGAGAAGATGAAAAGGAAGAGGAAGAACCAAATAACCCAGGTCGTTACTGCCATTCGCCTGGTTGTCAGAACCTCGCCAAAAGTAAAAATGGAGTTGCGAGATCAACTTCAGACAGGGTAGTTCTAAGAGAGAAAATTGTTGAAGAATGTAGGTTGCGTTACTTGCATCTGATTATAGTTTTTCTAAACCTATTTTAATTTTTTAATTGCCACAAAACTGTGTCGTTTGACCTAAAAAGGAGTAGGGGGGTAGAGTTTCATGTTGGTGTGCGCCTCAGGCTCGACTTTCTTCACCTCTCGCATCTCGTCTACCCGAGAGAGGCCACCGCCTGAGCTCGCCTTTACAACATCACTTCGCCTGGGCTTGGCAGGCAATGACCCCACGCCTGTTGCCTTTGATAATTATGATATCTCGAAAGTAGTAATGGCAACACATTTTAACACTCTAGACCATACTCCCTCCGTCCCACCCAAGTGTGCACCATTGGCCAAGGCACGCCGATTAAGAAATATTATTAAGATAATGAAAATGTGTGGTAGAAAATAAAGAGAGAGAATGAGTGGAGTAAATAGTGGGTTGGTTGAATAAATTGTATGGTGGAGAATGAGTGGAGTTAATGAGTGGGTGGGGTGGGGTATGGAGAATATAAAATATTAAAACCTTTTCCATTTTTGGTAGTGTACACTCGGCTGGGACGGACCAAAAGGGAAATAAGTGTACACTCGGCTGGGACGGAGGGAGTATATTCTAATTTTAAGAAAAAGTGGCATGAATAACTCAGATGACATCTTTATACTTACCAATATTTACATAGATATCATCGTTGACTTTGGCAAAGAAATCAGCACCCCAACTTTCTGTAGCATAAGCAAAGAACAACTTTGTCTTTTTCGAAAGTTCCTCAGGCGCCTCCAAGTGGTTCTCCTGTTAATCATGAAATTAGATGCTTGAATAGTGTAGTCAGAATTGCATATATAATAATATTGCAAGCAAATCACATCAGCGCTATACCAAAAACAAAATTCAAACTTAATGCCTGTTTGGCAATGTCATACAGTAGAACAGCTGGAGAATTACTTGTTGTAAAGATTATAAAATGTTTGCTAGAAAATACTTAAAATAGATTCTCTCTTTTGTAGGAAAAGAAGCTTAAAAGCACTTCGAGGAGAAAAAACACACCAACGAAATTTCATGGCCACGTACATAATATTGGCTTATAATGGTGCAAAACCACAAGAAGCATCAAATTTTCGCTTTTACATAAAAGCAGCTTTCTTGAGGCAGTCACTTTTGCAAATAATGCAAAAGACAGGTCCATGTCCAGTACTATCTATGCTAGTCTTATTCAAAGGAAAAGAAAGCTGGGTGCGGCCGTTATAGCGAAAATTCAAGGTCTAAAGATTGTCAACTCAGTGGGGGACACATAAATTTTGTTTGTCCTTTAAGGCTTTAAGCTCTCCTTCCCTCATCGAAAATGACAACAGCAAAGAACTACAAGACGCTCCTATATAAAATTGAACCAAACACCCGAATATCATCATTATCTTAGTGATACTGAATTTGCCTCCGACTTCTTTGTTGAACTTTTCCCTTTTCCTTTAAAACTCATAAATGTACATGATGATATATGTCTCTTTACAAAGCAACAATCTCATGCTAGCATACATAGGATTATGTCCCTAAAAACTCAGAGTCATACAACAATGGCGACAACAACAAAGCCTTAGTCCCAAAATAATTTGGGGTAGGCTAACATGAATCATCATATGAGACCGTCAATGAAATTAGGGGATAAATACTAATAAACTCAGAGGAAGACATAAACAAAAAAAAAGATCAGATGAATAGCTGCAAAAGAAAATACTTGATGTTTACGTACAAGAATAATGAAATCATTGCTTTGCTTATTTTCAATGTCGGTGTCCCGGTCAAGGCTATCTCCACGATTAGCACTGCAAGCCAGTATTTTCATGTGATATTTAGCTTCAAGCATTAAATCAAATTAGTGAAGCATAAAAACCTTAATGATATTACAACAGAACCTTCTGCCAATGACAAACCGGGCAATGACACCCTTCTGATCTTCCATTTTTTTCAAAGCTGAACCTGCAGCAATAAAGGAAGCTTTATAGTTAGTAACTATAAAGATTGAATTCTGGGCTTAGACACTCAATTAGAGTACAACTGGATAAAGCTTTTAGCATAATAGTGAAAATTCCACCCTCTATCTTGACCAAAAACAGTGAGTCAGCCAAAAGAATGCATATCCCAGTTATGAGCTTCCTCAATTTTAAGCTCCAATGATCTCGCTAAGAGAGAATTGATGTTTAATGACTATATCATTTACTTTTGCAAGTAGAACTGGTAATGAATCTCAGAGAAATAAATTGTCTGGATCCCTTCTTTTTCCTCGGATTGCCTCTATTCATAAACGTTATTTGCCTTGTGTAGGTAAACAAGGGTGTAGAAGAGCAAGAGGTAAAAGCAAACGTCAACCTTACTCTTCCCTATGACCCCTTTCAATTTACATTCACCAAACCTTAATAAGAGCAAGGCAAGTAGAGGAACAGATCAGAAAGAAAATCTCGATCAACGAATTCAGTTCACTTTAGCTTTACTGATGATCGACATTCTAATCTACCCACTAAATTCTATGTCTATATACCACCTCAATATGAAACCCATTAACTTCTTCCAAATGTAACATGTCATGGGTTTTTCGGACATGTGTTTACCTAACACTAAAATACCTGTATTCACTCTTTGTATAATTGCATCTTTAAGGATTATCAGTAGTTCAGTAACATCCATGTATTTAGTGAAGCCACTCCAGATATATTTAGCATTTATCCAACAAGAAAGACAACATGAAGCATCTTTATAACTAGTATAAAATATAAACTGTTGATTAAGCTTACGTCAATCCATACTCCTTCCCTAATGAATCCTACTTTTTCTCGTAACTTCATATCCTGCACCTCTCTCTCCTTGATCATTTCTATGCTATGAATTTCAGTAATTACAGTAACTAAAATCAATGTTAGCCCAACGAGGGAATATGAAGGACAGATAAGAAACAAAGAATATCTATAAAGACAAAAACACATGATCAAGCTCACATGCAGTGTTGGTAACTTACCAGATCCCATCCACGCCTTACGCACTGCATCCCTATTGCTCTTGCGACCAAATCCAGTAAGTATTCCAATCACTACCAGCGGTCTCTTTTTGGAAGGAGTTTTATTAGTATACCATAAGTGCTTGGGGACAAAGCCCTCTTGTCTAGCTGCAGCCAACTCCATCTCAAGAGCTGATAGTTTCTTCTGTTGTTCCCTAGCAAGAAAAAATATGTTTTCTCAAACTTATAAAATCCTTTAAGGGTTTTGAATATATAAGAGTATTCAAAGTTTCAAACAAATTAACCATCCACCATCTTACCTGCATGCTATAATTTTCAAAGTATCATCCACTGATATTGCCGTTTTCCCCTGGACATTAAATATACTACTTGTTACTCAAACTGAGAAGAGTCAATAAATTTAATGAATTGGTAGTAATGTAAGTGAGGAAAAGTGAATTAGTTGTCCACTTCCAAATATGTCAACTCAATCACAATGGGGAAATGAAAACTCCGTGTATCTAGAATAACATAATATACAAAGGCCTCAATCCAGCCTTACTTTTAAGGATTCTAATAACATGGTGATAACTCATAGGTGACATTGTATCCAGGGGCGGATCCACCTTGGCACGAGAATTTTCACCAAAAAAAAAAAAAAAATTGATATGTATTTACTAAATATATTATTTGTTGATAAATGACACATATCTCTGTTTGGCAAGCTTATAAAGTACTATTCTTAAACCTGGACAACCTAGGTTCGAAACTTACCACACATACCTCCCTGTTTTAGCTTCTTTTTTTTTTTTTTGTTGGAAACCTCCTTGTTTTTTCTCCCTAATTGTTTTTTCTCATCTCATTATTTAAGAACCCACTCATCACAATTGTTTTATTTCATCTCATTATTTAAGAAACCAACTACAATTGTTTTATCACTTAAATTATACAGTTTAAATAGTGAGTTTCAAAATAAAATTGTACAATATAATGTAATTTCTTTATTACTAAGATGAAAAAAAAATAGTTTATATGAAATATAAACTATAATACCTAAAAAAATACAAAAACTGGAAAATAGTTTACGTGCATATCGTAAAAAAACTACTGTAAAAAAACAAAATCATAATTGTAACGAAGATACTCCCTCTGTTCCAAAATGAATGTACAATTTTTTTTTTAATTTGGACATTCATTTTGAGACAGTGGGGGTACTTAATATTTTGGTGCTATTCGTGACTTAGAGCCTGGTTTGTGAGCAAAATTATACTCCCTCCGTCCCAGAGTAAGGTTCTTACTTTCATTTTGGTCTGTTCATAGTAAGGTTCTTATTACTTAAAATGGACAATAAGATCCACTTGTCATTCTCACAACAAAAACTTCCTATCCACTTTCTTTCTCCTACTTTACTTTTTCATACTCGCAACATTTACATTTTCTTAATTTCCGTGTAAAGTTAAAATAGGAACTTTACTCTGGGAAGGAAGGAGTGTATATTATAGAAGGGCGCAAAAGTTTCAAGTAATTATTTTAATAATGCTTAAATTAATATGCATTTTTTTAAAAAAATATATATATTTAATATCTTGAATTTATTATGTAATTTTTTTATTATACATTGAATACTATAAATAAGTTTTTAATTTGAATAATGTCGCAACATGAGGAAAAAATTGGCCCCCACTGATCATTTTTCTGGATCCGCCACTGGATGTGATCATCCTATGATTCCTAATCAAACGTCAAGCATGATTCCTCAAAATCCAAGTTCTAGAAAATTCTTAATGAAATGAACATGAGGGAGTGTGTAATTTGAGATAAGTATATCAACATAATTCAAGAGGGTAATTATTTTTCTCCATACCTGTCCAGTTATTCTATCCAGTTCTTTAGTCAAGTAAACCCTATTCTCCGCATCCTGCCATAATCTACACACAACAAAAACAGGAAGTACAGTCCATCAAATGGACATTTTAAAAACGTGAAATCCAATGACACGCCAATTCCAACATCATACACTTAAAAATAGAAGCCCTAACTCATAATCATGTACCCTATATTTCATGTCAATGATTTTGCTTTGTTCCAAATAGTTTAGGATTAAAAAAAACGTAATCGAAACTGAAGAAGTCAAAATGCTATTTAAAAGGTGGATTACCGGCCGGCGACGTAGAAAGCTGCCATGATAGCGAACATGGAGAGAAGGAGAGTTGCCATTCGGGATCGAAAAACCATTCCGGGGAGCAGGTTATTCGATCCCTTCCGCTGCATATCCCCTCACTTGAACAAATTCGACTTCCGACGTCGCAAAATCAGATTCAATATACGAATGTGGGCGGAAATCGAATTTTCTGATCGAATCAATCAACAGCAACTGTCTGAATCTTTGGTTGGCAGATCTAACCAACTATCTGAAATCTAAATCTGGTGACCGAACGAACGCGATTTGGAAAGAGAGAAGAAACTGAGACTGACGCCAAAAGAATTTTGCTAGTTGGGCAGAGCTGTTGTGTGGGCTTAAGGGTCCGCTCCCGAGTCTAGAAAAGGGGAGAAAAGAAAGGAAGTGGAAGGAAGTCTAATCTATTTTCCTCCCATCACTTGCTCCTGAGTTTATTCAGGAAGGAAGTGGAAGGAAAATGTTTAAATTTTTTTAAAACTTTCCCTCCTAGGCAATCCTTCCAAATGTGGAAGGAATTGGAAGGAAAGAAAATTTTACTTAACAAATTTTTTGATAAACCTATTTTACCCCTCAAATATATTTCTCTTCTTCTTTCATTAAAGGGTACAAATGTAATTTAAAGTTTTTTCCTCCCATCACTTGCTCCCGAGTTTATTTAGGAAGGAAGGAATCGAATTCCTTTCCCTTCTTTTCTTTTCTCTTCTCTTCTCTCCTCTTCCTTTCCTTTCTCTCCTTAATAAACTCGGGAGCGGACCCTAAAAGTGGATGGATTTTTGATGTCTCAATTCCCTTTGTCATTTTTTTTTTTGGGCTTGACATCTAAATTCGTTAGTACATCCGTCACAAAATTATTATTGGACATTCTTTTCAAGAACATTCTTATTTTGTTTTTTTTAAGGAATAATAATGAACATTATTGATTTTTTTTTAATATTGATCATCGTTTTTAGGAAGTTTTTAATGTGCTTATACTTCCTTAGAAAAATGAATTTTTATTTTAAGTTAAGAGACATTTTGAAAAATTTATGACCGATAAAGCAGTAATTAGTAATTGATGCTGATTAGCCTTAGTCTAACAATAACAATAGATTGTATTTTGACGTCTCGACCTGAAACGACGAACAAATGATAAGAGGAGGTATACGACTAATACCTTGCGACGTGAGTACAAGTATACTCCCTCCGTTCCAATAAAAGCTTCACTAATTACCTAAAAGGGCGTCCCGTTAGAAGCTTCACCTTTTCTTTTTTGGCAAAGAATCTTTACTATTTCCTCCACTCATTCTCTCTCTTACATTATTTTAATACTCACAACACCATTATAATTTACTATTCCCTCCACTAATTCTCTCTCCTATTTTCAAATTACACTCACAACATTTTTTTTCCCCTCCCATTTCCATAATTTGCATGCTCACCCAAAAGGGTGAAGCACTTATTGGGACGGAGGGAGTATATTCCTTTCGTGAATAATCGCATAAATAGCCTTTTTCAGAGTGTATAAGATATTATCTTTATTTAAACGATGATTAAGGGTAAATATTTATAACATATTAATTGGACAAGTGTAAGAGAAGCCCGTAAACTCGACGAAAATATAGGAATTTAGCATAATTCACTCCTAAATTATATAAGAAAGTTATTGTTGGAAATGGATAACGGAAAGTTAAGTTTAACTTAACGTTGATCTAGTTTCTAACGGAAGTTCGTTATGTGTTAATGGAACTAGTTACAAATGGTAATCTACATCTGTTGTAGATTATATATAACTCATTTAATGTCTCAAAACCATTTAGGGTGAATGAGAATTAATGATAAAGTCTTTTGTAACTTAACAAGAGTTAAATATTGGGTCAAAGTTTGATTTGGGTTGGTCCCAAAATTGGGGTGGACTTGTTGTGGCTAAAGGGCTGACGAGCAGGCTGAAGAAGTGTTTGCACGGCCGTGCACGTGTCTAGGACACGGCCGTGCACCGTGCCTTGGCTTGCCACTCGACCGTGCTGAGCCTTGAACTCGACCGTGCATATTGCCTTGCACGGCCGCAGCTCATTGGGACACGGCCGTGCAAATGCTGTTATACCCGAAAAGTTGTGACTTTTCAAGGGAAAAGCCACCAAACCCTTTGACTCTCTTTATATACTTCCCCTCCGAATTTCAATTTACACACACAGTCATTTGAGTCTCCCTACCCTCTAGTAAGATAGAAAAACATACCCAAATCATTGCATATTGATACATTCAATCCTTCAAAGTCCAAAGTTCAAAACAAAGTGTTGTTCGTTAGAGTAATTGATTTGGAGTGCTCCTATCATTTACTTGTAAGTCGTTTTTATCTTACTAGAAGATTGCCATTCAAACCGTAAGCACCTCAAGGGGCAATAACTTCTTACGGAGATTGTATTTACTCCAAGACTCTACTTAATTTTGTTTGTTTCCAATCTCCGTTATCATTTTCTGTCAAGTTTTTCGTTAAGTTCTTGAGAAGCCTACACAATTGTCCAACAATCGTAAGAAGTTATTTACGCTTCTTCAAGATCTTCAAGATGGCAAACGAGAAAGACTCCACAGAATCAAGTCAAGGGAATGTGACGCCTCCTTCTCAAGGTGACGCTACGTTCAATAATGTTACACCGTCTCACCCGGTTCATGGTAAGAAACCTCCTTCCCGTACAACCTCAAGGGTTGCACCTCTTAATGCTCTCCCTCCGTCTCATGTGTTCGTACATGCGGAAAGACCGGTGTATTCTTACCGGATGAATTTTAAAAGGTGGCAGAAAATGTTGGTCTATTTGACAACATTAAAATTGGTGCATTTTCTTTGGGAATATCCACCATTGATATCCGATGATGATGAATCTAAAGCAAAGAATGACTTGGATACATGGAATCACGGTGATTTCTTGTGTCGCAATTACATTCTTAGTGGCTTGGATTATGCACAATACAAGGTGTGTTGTGGCATAAAGACCGCGAGAGAATTTTGGGATTTTCTCGAGATGCACAATACTATGTGTATTGTGACTAAAAGACCGAAAGTGAACTTGGTGGAAACAAGTGCCGGAAACAAGAGAAAGAACACCGGGAAAGTGAAGAGGACCACCAAGAAGGTTAAAGGTAGTTGTTTTAATTGCGGCAAACCCGGCATACGGCTAGTGGAATGTCGACATCCTAGAATCAACAACCAAGATGGAAACCCTCTTCAAGCCAATGTGAATGAAGATAGAAATGTTCCATTGGACTTTGATCAACTTAGCCTAGGGCATAAGATTGAATTGACCAAAAGTGGTTGTTGTGTTAGTAAAGGGTACCTTGTTGAAGGACTCCTTAAATTGTAATTGTTTATCCGCCTAAGTGCGAAGAATAAAATTTCAGATTTTATTTACTTGGTTTGAAGTGTTCCAATTGTTATGGCATGTTCATTTAGGTCGTGTAAATTTAAATTCACTAAGTCGACGAGTTAATTTAAAATTACTACCTAAAATGAAATTTGATTCGCAAAATCAATTGTGATTTCTTTTGTAGAAATCGGTTCAAACCAAACAAGAAATAGATAGTTCTTTACTTCTATTAATGATTGCATTTGATAATGCAAAGTTCATCTTTTGGAAAAGTAAAAGTAAAACCTTAAAGTTTTGAGTAAACAATAAGGTTTGTGATTCATCTTAATGAACAATTAAGAATTTCGTAGTGATAGAGGTGGTTAGTATGTAGTACCGTTTGAAAAATAATTGTTGGGACGCCGATACTTATTTATCAAACGAATGCTTCTTGCTCACTCAATCAATTGAATCACAGAAAAAGGAAGATAGAACTTTTAAGGAGATGGTGAACTCCTTATTGATAAGTTCCATCTTATGTGAGTATACCTAGCAAAGGTAGAAATATCTAAACCTAAAGAGGTTAAGATAGGACCCAAAAACCATGGATTACGTTTCCATTGGCAATGCAGTATTATTCAACCAAGGAAAATGGTTGAAGAGACCTCACTTAAAACATAGTTATGACTATGTCGTCGGTTCATCTCAAGGAGATGAAATACATTGTAGATAACATGGTTATTACAATTAAATGACTTCACATAAAAGGAAAATATTAAATATGAATTAGGATATTCATAAAATATTTGATATGTGGAGGTACACATCAAGTGTGGGGTACAAGCTAAATACATAAGTTCTATTTGATATGAACTTCTAGTATTAACAGAAACTGTTAAAATGTTAACAGCTAAAAGAATGGATCATTATATATTTGGAAGTTATTTGATCTTCCTCCATAATGCTAACCATTGGGTTACAAATGGATCCTTAGAAAGAAAATATTCAATGATGACGAATTATAAAATATTCATAAGCCGTTTTATAAATACCTCAAATGTGGGGGTATTTGGCTAAAGTAGAAATACTTAAGCAAGACACGTTATATTCTTTGAGAATATACTTCCTTGAAATGATAGGAAATGCATAAATTTTAATAAGAAAATTTATAGAAACTGTGGTGGTCTTCTTAATAAGAAGAAAAACCAAGATATAGTTGAAGGACAAATGCATCCTATTCTATTTTGGAAGATGGTTGATCTTCCTATGTGAACCGTTGGGTTGCAAAAACTAGATGTACCAAGGATGAAACCTTCAAATATTAGACTACAAACGGTCCATCTCAAGTAGAAGATGAAGGACCTAGACGTAGTAAAAGGGCAAGAGTGGAAAAGTCTTTTGGTCCTGATTTTCTATCATTTATGTTGGAAAACGAATCAGCAACTGTTAAGGAAGCGCTATCTGGTCCGGATAGTTCGTTCTGGAAAGAGGCTATTAACAATGAGATAAAGATTCATAATGCTTAATAATACTTGGGAATTGGTAGATCTCCTTCCAAGTTGCAAACCATTAGGTTGCAATTGGATTCTTAAAAGGAAAGTATAAAGCCTATGGATCTGTTGATAAGTAGAAAGCCAGGATAGTTGTCAAAAGGACATTATGATTCATGCAAGATTATCCAAAATGACACAACAGAGCGTTCTATGTCGCACAACCGTGTTGGATCTACTTGTGTATTCATATGGACTAAACAAGCAACTAAACAGTGGCATAAGAAGTTCGATAGAACTATGTTATCTATTGGATTCAAGATTAATGAATGTGACAAATGTGTCTACATACATTAAAAGAACATCTGAATCATTTGTTAATAGTCTGTCCTTACGTGGATAACAATGGTAGTCATGAATTGATCATGAATACCAAAGACATGTTAAAACAGAACTTTGACATGAAAGATATGGGATTAGCCGATGTCATATTAGAAATAAAGATTTCTAGAACATCAGAAGGATTGTCCTATCACAATTCCATTATCTTGAAAAGAAAGTACTTCGAATGTTCAAATAGATTCTTGAGAGGTATTCTCTGTAAAGTAGATTCCTGGAAAGTAGACTCTAAGGAGGTCAAACCACTTAGAGATACTGAATATTTGGGAAGTCGAAACGGTACAGTAGATAATAACCACTTGAAGAAACCGACCGATAGAAGAATTTGATCACTCGAAGGGACCGATCATTCTAGATAGACTAAAGGTCTAATTGTAATTATAATCAATCACCTAATAGTATAATCATAGTGCTTGGTGTACTTAAAGATATACTTATGATTAAAGATTACAATTTCTATGTAAGTTGAATGGTCTTGGAAGATATTCCTTCGTGGAATAAGCTTGTGTCTACATGACCTAAGGCATTGTGACGACAATGAAAAATAGGAAAAGGTGTAGAACGTCATGGTAAGTCTAGACATAATGGTCTTATACACACTACCATAGTACAATTGATCTCAAAATGCGACTGTCACAACTAGCCATGTGAAGTCAAAATCGGATCCGTCTACCTAAGGGTAGTAATAAAGATCAACTGTATAAACTGTTAAGGGAAATGGGTTTAAAAACCCACAACAAAAGAACTTATAGCGGACACTCAACCTTGAGAAATGGAGATCCCAGGCCATTGGTTCAATGAGACAACTAAGTTATAAGTTCTAGTAGAGTTACTTGGAAACAACAACTCGGTTTATTAACCTAGAGATGTTGAATACTCATTCCCAGAACGTCCAAGTACTAGCACATACGGCGGTGGTGAGGATAAGTTGAGAAAACTTTTAATGATTTCTATACCTACGGGTGGAGTAGTGCATGATACTCCTTATAGTGAGAATCACCTATATAAAGCGAGAGGTAATAAGGCCGCCTCTAAATGAACGCTTATGAATGAGATACGGTCCAGGGCCAAAATGGACAAAAACGTGAGAACAACAATTGTTAGAGCTGTTATTATGTGAATATTATTGTCTTGATATACACCCGACGCCACGGTTCAAAGCGACTCGCTACCAAATGGCTAGTATATCCGATAATATTTCACTAGGGAAGATTCAAGGCCACAAGCTATCTATCCCGATGTAATAATAGTTCATCGGAACTTTGGACGAAATTGCATACATGCATTAATTGTCATTCATGTGGGGGATTGTTGGAAATGGATAACGGAAAGTTAAGTTTAACTTAACGTTGATCTAGTTTCTAACGGAAGTTCGTTATGTGTTAACGGAACTAGTTACAAATGGTAATCTACATCTGTTGTAGATTATATATAACTCATTTAATGTCTCAAAACCATTTAGGGTGAATGAGAATTAATGATAAAGTCTTTTGTAACTTAACAAGAGTTAAATATTGGGTCAAAGTTTGATTTGGGTTGGTCCCAAAATTGGGGTGGACTTGTTGTGGCTAAAGGGCTGACGAGCAGGCTGAAGAAGTGTTTGCACGGCCGTGCACGTGTCTAGGACACGGCCGTGCACCGTGCCTTGGCTTGCCACTCGACCGTGCTGAGCCTTGAACTCGACCGTGCATATTGCCTTGCACGGCCGTGCAGTTCATTGGACACGGCCGTGCAAATGCTGTTATACCCGAAAAGTTGTGACTTTTCAAGGGAAAAGCCACCAAACCCTTTGACTCTCTTTATATACTTTCCCTCTGAATTTCAATTTACACACACAGTCATTTGAGTCTCCCTACCCTCTAGTAAGATAGAAAAACATACCCAAATCATTGCATATTGATACATTCAATCCTTCAAAGTCCAAAGTTCAAAACAAAGTGTTGTTCGTTAGAGTAATTGATTTGGAGTGCTCCTATCATTTACTTGTAAGTCGTTTTATCTTACTAGAAGATTGCCATTCAAACCGTAAGCACCTGTGCGGGGCAATAACTTCTTACGGAGATTGTATTTAATACAAGACTCGACTTAATTTTGTTTGTTTCCAATCTCCGTTATCATTTTCTGTCAAGTTTTTCGTTAAGTTCTTGAGAAGCCTACACAATTGTCCAACATTCCAATCTCCGTTATCATATGCATGAGGTTTAGCTAGCTTCGGATCTTGTGTGAAGGTCGAGATATAGATATGTGAGGGTTTTGCTTTAGGTCATATCAAACCAAATCGAGATCAGATTAGGTCGAACTTAGTCTCAGGTAGACCAAGCGAGATGGGATTCGTTTAGTCTTAGCCTTTGAGACATGGAGATAGCTATTAAGCCTAATTAAGCCAAAGTCGGCAAGACTTCATTGGATGTTGGGATAGACCAACTGAACCTAGTTCGTTATTTTTATGTCGTTCAATGATCAACATGTATAAATATGTATAATTATTGTGTTACTCAATTTGAAAACTTTTATTTTTATAATAAAATGTGAAAATAATTCACGATTATGATAATTTTTTACATTATTAGAATCAGAATATACTATATATATATATATATATATATATATAAAGAGAATAGTGTATTTTGGTATTCTTTCATTTCAAAAAAAAAAAGATTTTCCTCCAAAATAGTGACAATTCTAGAAGCTATTGTTAATAGTCTTTTTAATGTTTTTCGAATAAATGTTTTTTTTTTTAAAAGAACTAAAATATCTTGCAAAATAATTGGGCTTATATTCAATTTAACAAGATCCTTCAATTCTTAATCCTTATTGTCAACTTTTTTTTATTTTTAACATCAATATGGATTTTTTCCCAAAAAAAAAATAATCAACATGAATACTTTTGGCGTTATTTATTTAATTTTAAGAAATATAATCTTTCTGTCACACTACAAACTACACACTTTTCTCACAGGGTATCCCACTACAAACTACTCCCTCCATCTCACCCAATTTAGAATTTTCTCTTACGACACATAAATTAAAAATTATTAATATAATAAGAGGAGAGAATTAGTGGATGAGGTATTGTGAGTATAAAAAGTAAAATATGAAATAGAACGATTGAGTGGCATAGTAAGGAGATTGGTGTTATTAGTATAACAAGTGATTCTCATTGAATATAAAAATAATATAAACTTGCCATTTTTGAGATGTTATAAGTCGAGTGAGACACTCAAAATGAAAAATTGTCCTAAGTCGAGTGGGACGGAGAGAGTATTTACTTTCTAAAATTGAAATATTTATTATATTTATATTAATGGGACTCGCATATCATAATTAGAACAACAACTCATTTTCTCTCTCCAACCTCATTTTTCATACTTACAACACTCGATCAACTAACATTTTACCTTAATTTACGAGCAAATATTAAGTATGCAGTTTATAATAGAATGGAGGGAGTATAATCTAAATGTACTTTTCTGTTGATCACCCAATTTATATAAATGAAATTTTATTATTTCATGTTTATTTTATTTACTATTTTACTGATTTTATTGATACACCACATTATATAGATGAAAATATTAATATATAAAAGACTTTGCTAACTTTTCGGCGTCACATTTCTAAAAAAAAAAAAAACTTTCTGGTGTCATGCACCTTTCGACGAAAGAGCCATTATTTCGTGTTGATTTAAGATTTAATTTTTTTGGATTTTATTTCATTAAAAATTTGGATAAATGTTACACTAGTTTTAACTGTAGTTATTAACTTTGATTTTTCTTTATTTAATTATATCAAAATTATACAAATTATAAAAAATACCAAAAGTCGATACAATTGTTGTCATAATAAGGCTACTAAATATGTTGAATAATTAGATGATTTTGTTTTAATTATTACTACTTTGTCTCTTAATGAACTCCAATGTAAGAAATTTTTGTTTTAAAATTGTCTTTTTTATAAAAAGCTTTCTTCTGAACGTTATTTTACTAAATTTCTTTCATTATTTATTTTATTATCGTAAATAAAATGTTTAAAAGTGAATAATAAAAATATTTATCTTCTTTTCCAAAGCGAATACTTCAAATTCAAATGAATTGTCCTTTTAGAATAAAAAATAAATGAATATCAAACTTTTGATTTAGGGATATTTAAAAAATATTTATTTGAGCAAAGATGCATAAATACACTTGCTATTCTCAATTTTCAATTTTACAATTATATAATGAATATTAAAATAACAAAACAGTAATATAAATCAGTTAAGAAAAAATATTTTAAAATAACAATTCCTATTGAAATAATCACTAAAGTTTCTAAAGATTCCAAAATTTATAATATTCATTGTGTTGGTTAAATAATTATAACCTATACTTTTATTAGTTTTAACTTTTTATATAAATTATTTAAACTCATAAAATACTCCTCCGTCCCTGACCAAAAAGGCAAAGTTTGACTTTTCACGCAAATTAAGGAAAGTGATGTGAGGAAAGAGAAATTGTAAGTGTTGTGAGTGTGAAAATAAAATAGGAGAGAGAATGAGTGGAGAGAATAGTAAATTATAATAGTGTTGTGAGTATTAAAATAATGTAGGAGAGAGAATGAGTGGAGGGAATAGTAAAGATTCCTTTTCATTTTAGGAAATGTGCACGTAGGTTTGGGACGCCCAAAATGGAAAGTGTGCACGTAGGTATGAGACGGAGGGAGTATGTTAATATAACAAAATTTTGTTTATACCATACTCCCTCCGTCCCACCTCACTTAAGAAAACTTTCCATTTTGGGCATCCCACTTCACTTAAGAATTCCCAAAATGGAAACCTTAAATCACTATTCTCTCGGCTGAATTCTGCCTACGTTATTTTAATATGACACGTTATAATTCTTGCTCATTCTCTACCTACTATTAATTCTTCTCAACGCATTCGTTAATACTGCATAATAATATTCACTAATTTATATTTCAAAATTTCATTCTATAGCATCGCGTACAATCTTAGTTAATAGTTAATATAACAAAATTTTGTTTATACCGGACTTGTTGATTTGAGGAGGGAGAAGCAGCTAACGACGTCGCAGGATCGTCATCTTTTCACGTGATGATCATAGTCACGTGGATAAAGTTGACTGTACGTGGATAAGGTTGACTACTGACCAAGCGCATGTTATTGATTTGAAATTACTCTTTAGTGAAAAATGCACCTAACCCCTTATATTGTTCTAATAGGCCACTCAAGATCCTCATAATCTTAACTCCTGACTACTTAGTCCTTCCTTTAGTTAAAAGATGGCACAGTTCATTTTCTTTAACATCGTGTCTTTTTCAGACTCACAATATCTCTTTGCGTCCCCTTTTTCAGTCTCCCTCACAATCTTTTTTTTCATACTTTTTTTTAATACTCCATCCGTCCCAGATCAAGGGTATATGGGGGGATTTCATGCTTCTTAAAAAATATTTTAAAAAATGAATAAAAGTTAAATGTGAGATAGGGAATAGTAATTAAATGTGTGGTAGAAAATATGAGAGATAATGTAAAAGTTAAATGTATGGTAGGGAATAGGAGAGAGAATATAAAAGTTAAAAATATTTAATAGGAGAGAGAATGAGTGGGAAGAATAGTAGTTAAATGTGTGATAAGAAATACTCGTAGGAGAGAGAATGTATAAGGATATAATGAATGGTTTTTTTGTAAATATATGAAGATGATAAGGGTATTAATATATTCAAAAACTTGCCTTTTTTGGAAATGAACTCTTGGTCTGGGACGTCCCAAAAGGGAAAGATGAACCCTTGGTCTGGGACGGAGGGAGTAAAAGTTTAATAAAATTGCAAACAGTGAGTCATTGCATTAATTAACTCGCACACATGATGTATGTTTTCGGAGGAATTTTTATATTTACATAAATCCCCAATTTTAAAAAGATATTATCATTTTAATTTTATTGGTGAAAGATAAAATTTGACAGAAAACAAAATAAGAAAATTTAAATGTACTAATAAAATTTTGTTAGTTGTAACTGATAGTATTTTTAATAGTATAACAATATGAATTTTAGAATTTGATTAGGGTGATTATTTCTCTATAATATTCCATCAAAGCTCAATCAAATAACAATTAAAATCAAAGTTAATTATCTTTCTTGGATGGAGTGACGGACGGTGTAGAAATTTAATCATTTGGACGTTGCACCATTCATATCAAACAAAAGATAACTTAAAGAGCATTTCCATGATCTGCAGGGGGCCATAAGCAACTTGCACTAAAACCACAATGGTCAACTGTACTTTCCATTTTCAAGCTCAAGCAATTTTGCCGCCATTTCTATCCTCCCGCCCACCTGAGTCATAAAATTCTCATTTCAGATCTCCCATCCCCAATTCCCCATCTCTTACATTCACCCAATAAAGCGCTGAAATTCTGGCGCATATTAGTCTCCGTAGATCTATCTGCAACAAAATTCCATTTCCATGGCGGAGCTGCCGGTCGATTTCTCTAAAACGCAGCGGATAGTCCTCCTCATTGACCTAGATCCCCTTTTTCGAAACCCTAACCACCATCGACGGTACATCACCGCCGTCCTCGCCGCCTCCAAAACCCTCCTCTCCTTTCCTCCCCTTTCCTCTTCCCTTTTCTCCTTTAAACTCTTCTTCTCCTCCCTCTCGCCCCTCCGCTCCTCCTCTGCCCTTCACCGCCTCATTGAGAAACCCCCCACCTCGCTCTCCTTCAACAACCCTTCCGAAACCCTCTCTTCTCTCTTCACTTTCCTGACTTCCATCTCAATTTCCACCCAGTTGACCTTTTCAGCTCCAATTGCGTCTCATACAGCTAGCTCATTGCTTCAGCTCGTGCACGATTACGATTGGGACTCCCAAATTGAGAATCATCTTCCAGGTAGGCGGGATGGTTTCTCAGCTGTTCTATCGAATTTGATTGTTTTGTTTTCGCCAGTTTGTAGATCGATGAAATGCCTTGCTGAATTTATGTGTGTTGATGTTGGTGATGAGTGTTTGAGCTGTTTCGATAAGTTTAATGTAAAGTTTCGCGATGTATTTGGCATAGTTAATGATGCTTTTGTCAGTAAAGATATTCGCTTTAGTTGGATTGATGTTAATTGTGAAATTGAGGGAAAAGAGGGAGATGATGAAGCAAATCAGTGTGTGCAGCAATTAGGTCACTTTGAGAATGGAATTAAGAGCTTTGACTGGGGATTTAGTTCAACTGATTCAATTGTGTTAGGTTCTGCTCTTGTTTCTTTTGGTTTGATATACCCAAATGTTGGGGTTTCATTGAAATTTATGAATTCTCATGACTCAAGTAAAAGAATCAAGGGCCAATTGAGCCTTGAGATCTTAGATGTCAGTGGTAAGCCTTTGGAATGCAAGGGATGTGATGTTGACTTGATGCATCTGAATATCTTGCCTAAGTTTCAATCAGATTCTATTTTGAGAGGCTTGGACATTAGAAATTCAGAAAGTGAGGGTCTTAGTCCCGGTCAAACATTTTGGACTAATTTTAGTGATGGTAATATGAATCTCCATGTTAAGGCTGTGCAGAGGTATACAAAGGGTGAGAAATTTGAAGAATGCTCATCCAATATATTTCTTGTCCGTGAACTATCAACAAAATCTTGTGGAAAGAAGTGTTCTGATAATAGTATTGCAGACAAGGTTCTTAAACTACTTTCTAGTGAAACAAGCAAGTTCATCCAGGAAAATTCTATTCCTATTTGGCAGATTCTTCTCGATTTCCTCCATAAAGAGGGTTATTGGGCTTTGCTATCTCTCTCAAATAGCAGAGGGAATTCGTGCATGGGTATCCTCAAGCCTTTCACAGTTCATTCGGCTTTCCTTTATGTTATAGATGCTGGACATAGCTTGGTATATAATATTGATGGATCAAATTTGTCAAAGATGGGGAATGTTATCTCTAAATGCAATGTCGAGATGAAGAACACTAAAAAGATAGAGGGTGCTATTTCTAAAAGCAATGCCAATATGACAAACTCTAAGGGGTTTGGTGATTCTCAGATTGGCACTTCACCATCTAAAAATTGTACCAAGCAAGATGATGGTAAAAGAAAAAACAAAAAGATTCCATATAAGGACCTCACTTGGAACTCTTTCTACAAGGCTGCATCTGAATGCTTTGAGTTCGAGCTGGCAGAGTTTTACTTTGCTACAGATTCTAACAAGTCCAAGAAGTTGAAGTTTCTGAAATGCTGGATGAAACAAGTGAAAAAGTCGACCAACTACTTTCTATCAGCGCCCAGTGGATCAAAGTCGCATCATTATACAGAGAAAGAAATTGATGAAAGATTAACCGGGAGTTATCAAGAGAGTAGAGAGCCCCTGTCTGAACCTTTGCCTTGTTATCAAGAGAGTGGAGGGCCTCTGTCTGAACAATTGCCTTCTGATCAGCCCAGCCAACAAGAAAACAATACTCTTGTTTCCTGTTCTGAAACTTCAGAATCCTTCTTCCACAATCTGCCTGAGAAAATCCAACATGGCATTGTATCTGAAGGAGTAGACTTGCAGATCTTGGCAGAGAGACTTGTGAGCTCATCAATTAACTATTTGTGCCAGAAGCAAAAGTCATGCCACACCACTGAGAGTCAAACCCCAATCATAGAGCCAGAAGATTCCCATGGCACAGCAGTTGCTGAACTAATACAACTTTTGCTACAGGAGCCCAAGTATTTGAAGGAGAAACACAAGGATAAGTATTCATCAATTCAAGCAACAGATTCAAGCTATTCCGTGGGAAATGTAGTTAGAGAGTATCCTTAAATTACTTCCGTTCTTTTCTCCTTGCTTTATTTATCTTATCGTTGCATGTATCTTCATACTTATTCTTGAACGGATAGATCATAGCTTGAGTTCAACCTTTTGAATTGCATTCGCACTAACATCTTCCTTAACGAGCATAAGCTATGAATTGCAAATATTGCTGCGGATGGAAATACTCCGATCAGAAATTGCCGGGAGTATCAAGGAGTTGATGAAGCAGAAACTTGTGAAGCAGATTTGCTCCCTTCTAGAGATCATTCAGTACCTTGTGGAAGGAGGTCTTCATGGTAATGTCAGCCTTTGTGATTATGTCGAGAGAACCATAAAAACCAGGTACATATTATTAAGCATGGAATATATAGTTGACAAGATCCCCAGTTATCTTAGTATACCATCATATTTTGAGATGCTTCCTGTCGCTCCCATATTGACTTCATTCTTCAGCATTAACTGTTTTTATCCATGTATGTGTAGCAGCAACAGCAAGATAAAGATATGCATAAACATTAGTATAAATGTATGCAATTTTTCAAAAATATAGTTAAAGTTATGGGCAATTTTTCATGAAACATTGAGAATTATTTGCTTGTCAAAACTGCAATTGCAACTTTGCACGTAATAACAAGAAATTTGGTAAAGGTATCAACTATTTATTTGCTGACCTGTCATATGTCCGTCCACAAACTTACATTGAAGTTCAATGTCCATTTCGTTGGGGAATCACAAAAAAAGAATAGGGATTTCTTTCAGTTTGTAGAATGGACCTTTGAATGGGATGAACTATGAAGTAGTATATAAACTTCACAACTTGTATCAAACTTCTGCTTTCTGAAGGTAAAAAGTAAAGCGACCGTAGCAGTAAGATTAAACATTAAATCACTTTTGGTTCCATAATTTCAGGTATTCGCACGATCTTGAAGATGTGGTAAATAAAATCTACGATAAAATGGACCTGCTGCCATTTGGCGATGAAATTGAAACTCAGGTTCTTTTATTCAACAGCGAGGACAGCAACCATTCTTGGAGAGACATGCAAGAGAGACACGAGATTGCCGAAACCAGAAAGACATATGAATCATTCTCTGCAGAAGATGACTCTTCCCAACCATTAGATAATGATGATGAAATCCCCCAAGAGACCAGGAAAGAGGAACATTTCCGAAAATTAAATGAAGCCCGCGAAAGGAGAGAAAGAGCCAAAAGATTTGGATCATTCACTAGTTGGATACCCGATCTGCAGAGGGTGTGGGCCCCAAAGCAGACTAAGGTAGTGAAACTGAAAGCTGAGGCTTTACAGAAGGGATCAAAAAGGAAGAGACAGAGTAAGACTAGTTACAGTGTAGTATGTGAGACCCCAATGACAGGGAATGTTGAAGAACATGGAGAAAAAGATGGGCAAGAGGATCATGAGAATAAATCCAGTAGGTCTGTTTCTAAGGCATTATTTCAAGATGGTAGATGAAAGAATTTGAAGTAAGTACTTCAGGATTACAGTTGTAAAATCAGATGAGCATTCTCTGTGTGCTGTTTCAGTCTCAACCTTGAGATGTTTTTTCTTGTTTCCTTACTTTATTTTTAAAAAAAATGTATAAATGAAATTGATTGTGTAAAACTGAACTTGTTACAGTGTACTGCTAAGTTTTGACAGTGTAACTAGTAGTATTTATTTTACATTTATCTCCAACTCATTCAACCTAACTCCATCCGCCATGGATATTGAAGCGGGCAGTTCGATTATCAGTCATTGGATCCATTTCGAGTCTTTTTGGTCCGCTACTCCCACCAACATGGGTCATTTGATTTGTCTGTAATCTAATCTGAGCCACATGTCTCATACAGACTCATCAAGATTGACTTAACTGAACGTGACTTAAACCACACTCAATATTTAGGCTTACTTTTCTCTTGCCATATACTAGTCTCTGGATTGCTGGCATTAATTTCGACCGTCTGTTTCACGGTTGAACTTTCTAAGACATACACATTTTTGACTTCCCAATTGACTGAAAATCAACCTTAGAAGATTGCATGCCAAACACGGCAGAAATCATACCCATTCTATTTCAATCCTCACAACTATAAATCAAAAACCCTTTAGGCCAATATTCCTCAACCAAAACCATGGCTGCCTATTCACAAGCAATATCATCCCTCTTTCTTCTATCCCTTCTAGCCATTTCCTCCATCAAAACCTCTCGAGCCGCTGGAATAGCCACTTACTGGGGCCAATACACCGATGAAGACTCCCTAGCCGCCACATGTGCCACTGGAAACTACCAGTTCGTAAACATAGCTTTCCTCACCACCTTCGGCAGCAGCCAGGTCCCGGTCCTGAACCTAGCCGGTCACTGTGACCCAGCCGCCACTTGCTCCCGACTAAGCTCGGAGATAACCTCATGCCAAAGTCAAGGAGTTAAAGTTCTTCTCTCCCTAGGAGGTGAAAGAGGGAGTTACACCCTTTCCTCACCAGACGACGCTCGCCAAGTCGCTAACTACCTATGGGACACTTACTTAGGGGGCCAATCGGCTTCCCGTCCTTTGGGACCCGCAATCCTAGATGGGATTGACTTTGACATAGAAGGTGCTGGGGGCACGATGTACTGGGACGACCTAGCGCGGGCCCTCTCAGGATTTAACTCGCAGCGGAAAGTTTACCTTTCCGCTGCACCCCAGTGTCCGATACCAGACGCACAGCTGGATGCTGCTATCCAAACTGGGCTGTTTGACTATGTTTGGGTGCAATTCTATAACAACGAACAATGTCATTATACAAGTAATGCTGATGCTCTTTTGGCTAGATGGAATGAATGGACTCAGAAGAATTCAAACCAGATTTTCTTGGGATTGCCGGCTTCACAGCAAGCTGCCGGCGGTGGATACATTCCACCGGATGTTCTAATTTCTCAGGTTCTTCCGACGATCAAGAATTCTCCCAAGTATGGAGGGGTAATGCTTTGGAATAGGTTCTTTGATATGGGGTCAGGCTATAGTGCAGCAATCAAGGTCAGTATCTAGATCCTTCTCAAGTGTTTAGAAAATGGAGCTTATAATTACTATTAGGTCTTAAACAAGTAAATGAATAAATTCAGATTTGTAGATCTGAAGAGAGTGAATTTTGTTGGAAATGGATAACGAAAGTTAAGTTTGACTTTAACGTTGACCTAACTTTCTAACGGAATTCGTTAAATTGTTAACGAAGCAAGTTACAAAATGTATTCTACATTTAGTGTAGATTATGAAACTCATTTATTGTCTCAAAACCATTTCCGGGTGAATGAGAAATTAATGACAAAGTTTTGTAACTTAACAAGAGTTATTTAAAGGGTTGTTTGATGAAGTCTGATGTGCTCGTAGAGCAGAGTCCTTGACTCGGCGAGCACGAAATTGGCCAAAGTCTCTGGACAAGCTTGCTCGGCCGAGGCATATGCCTTGCTCGGCCGAGCAGTGTGGTTGACACGGCCGTGCGAGTTACTTGACTCGGCCGTGCAGCTTGGTGCTCGGCCGAGCAGATCCTGAACAGTCACCAATTCAAACAGAAAAGTTGTGTCTTTTCGTGAGAAAAGGCACAAACCCCTTAACTCTCTTTATATACTTCCCCTACCGAATTTCAATGGTTACATATAGTAAATTGAGTCTTTCCTACCCTCTTTGAGATAGATTAACATTGCCTAATCATCTTCATATTGTTGCATATAATTCCTTCAAGTCCAAAGTTTCAAATAGCCAATTGTTCGCTAGAGTTATTTATTTGGAGTGCTCCTATAGATAACTAGAAGTCGTTTTATCTTACGAGGAGTTTGCCATTCAACCGTAAGCACCTGTGCGGGGCAAATACTTCTTACGGAAATTGTGTTAAACACAAGACTCGACTATTTGTGATTTGCCTTTCAATTTCCGTTTCATCTTCCGTTAGTTTTCAGTTAAATCCTTAAGAAGCCTAGTAAAAAGTCCAACAATCGTAAGAAGTATTTTACGTTTCTTAAGGCATTTCTACAATGACAAGTGAGAAAGACACCTCCGAATCATCCGGGCTTACTCCTCCTCCTATTCAAGGCGAAGCAACGCTAAAGAGTGCTGCACCCGCTCCTTCACCGACTCACTCGGTACAAGGTGAGAAACTTCATTCAACTGTATTTGGTACAATCTCTAGTGTTGCACCTCTTAATGCTCCCCCTCCGTCTCATGCGTTCGTGCATGCGAAAAGACCGGGTAGTCTTACCGGGATGGACTTTAAGAGGTGGCAACAGAAAATGTTGGTTTACTTGACAACATTGAGATTGGTGCGATTTCTTTGGGAATATCCACCATTGGTATCCAAAGAGGATGATCCCCAAGCAAAGAATGCTTTGGATACATGGAATCACAGCGATTTCTTGTGTCGCAATTACATTCTTAGTAGCTTGGATGATGCACGATACTATGTGTGTTGTGGCATAAAGACCGAGAGAGAACTTTGGGATTTTCTTGAGATGCACAATACTATGTGTATTGTGACTAAAGGACCGCAAGTGAACTTGGTGGAAACAAGTACCGGAAACAAGAGAAAGAACACCGGGAAAGTGAAGAGGACCGCCAAGAAGTTCAAAGGTAGTTGTTTTAATTGTGGCAAACCCGGGCATATGGCTAGGGAATGTCGACATCCTAGAATCAACAACCAAGATGGGAATCCTCTTCAAGCCAATGTGACTGAAGATCGATATGTTACATTGGACTTTGATCAACTTAGCCTAGGGGCATAAGATTGAATTGACCAAACGTGGTTATTGTGTTAGTAAAAGGTACCTTGTTGAAGGACTCCTTAACTTGAATTGTAAATGTTCTATCCGCCTAAGTGCGAAGAATAAAATTTCAAATTTTATTTACTTGGTTTGAAGTGTTCTAATTGTTATGGCGTGTTCAATTAGGTTGTGTAAATTTAAATTCACTAAGTCGACGAGTTAATTTAAAATTACTACCTAAGATGAAGGTTGATTCGCAAATCAATTGTGATTTCTTTTGTAGAAATCAGTTCAAACCAGAGATAGTAAGTAGATAGTTCACTACTTCTATTATTGATTGCAATCGATAATGCAAAGTACATCTTTTGAAAAAATAAAGATGAAACCTTAGAGTTTTAAGTAGACAAAAGATTTGTGATTTGTCTTAATTAACAATTAAGAATTTTCGTAAATGATAAAGGTGGAGAGTATGTAGTATCGTTTGAAAAATAATTGTTGGGACGCTGACACTTATTTATCAAACGAATGCTCCTTACACACTCAAATCAATTGAATCACAAAAAAAGGAAAGATAGAACTTTTTAAGGAGATGTTTATTGATAAGTTCCGTCTTATGTGGGTATACCTAGCAAAGGTAGAAATATCTAAACCTAAAGAGGTTAAGATAGGACCCAAAACCATGGATTACGTTTCTATTGGACATGCACACTAACAGTAGTGCATATATATTTGTGAAGAACAAATTTGGAATGGCAATGCGGTATTCTTCGAAATTAAAGGTTTAAAGAGACCAGGGTTGAAAAGACCTCACTTGAACATAGTAATGACTATGTTGTCAGGAGATAACATGGTTATTACAATTAAATGACTCCACATAAAGGAAAATATTAAATATGAATTAGGATATTCATAAAATATTTGATATGTGGAGGTACACCTCAAGTGTGGGGGTACAAGCTAAATACATAAGTTCTATTGATATGAACTTCTAGTTTTAATGTAAAGCATTAAACTTGATTAAAAGAATGGATCATCATATATTTGGAAGTTATTTGATGATAAAAACTCCTAACGAATTTGAAGTATTCGTAAGTTGTTTTATAAATACCTAAACTGTGGGGGTATTCGGCTAAAGTAGTAATACTTAAGCAAGACACGTTATATTCTTTAAAAATATACTTCCTTGAAATGATAGGACCTAGACGTAGTAAAAGGGCAAGAGTGGAAAAGTCTTTTGGTCCTGATTTTCTATCATTTATGTTGGAAAACGAATCAGCAACTGTTATGGAAGCATTATATGGTCCGGATAGTTCGTTCTGGAAAGAGGCTATTAACAGTGAGATAAAATCCATAATGCTTAATAAATACTTGGGAATTGGTAGATCTCCCTCCAAGTTGCAAACCATTAGGTTGCAAATGGATTCTTAAAAGAAAGTATAAAGCCGATGGATGCTGATAAGTATAAAGCCAGGCTAGTTGTCAAAAGGACATGATGATTTATGCAAGATTATCCCATTGACACAACAGAGCGTTCTATGTCGCACAACCGTGTTGGATCTACTTGTGTATTCATATGGACTAAAACAAGCAACTAAACAGTGGCATGAGAAGTTCAATAGAACTATGTTATCAAATGGATTCAAGATTAATGAATGTGACAAATGTGTCTACATTAAAGGAACATTTGAATCATTTGTTAATAGTCTGTCCTTACGTGGATAAAATGCTAATAATGGTAGTCATGAATTGATCATGAATACCAAAGACATGTTAAAGAAGAACTTTGACATGAAAGATAGGGGATTAGCCGATGTCATATTAGAAATAAAGATTTCTAGAACATCAGAAGGAATAGTCCTATCACAATCCCATTATCTTGAAAAAGTACTTCGAAAGTTCAAATAGATTCTTGAGAGGTGTACTCTAGTAAGGTAGAATCTTGAGAGGTAATCTCTGTAAAGTAGATTCCTGAAAGGCAGACTCTAAGGAGGTCAAACCACTTAGAGATACTGAATACTTGGGAAGTCAGAACGATACAGAGATAATAACCACTTGAAGAAACTGACCGATAGAAGAATTTGATCACTCGAAGGGACTGATCATTCTAGATAGACTAAAAGTCTAATTGTAATTGTAATCAATCACCGGAATAGTATAGTCATAGTACTTGGTGTACTTAAAGATATACTTATGATTAAAGATTACAATACCTATGGTATTCAATAGTATGGTAAGAGTATACTAATTGAATATTCGACACAAATAAACTCCAAAGTGAAAAATGTGTTCACAATAAATGGAGCAGCAGTGTCAAACTTCCAAGACAACTTGAACAACTCGATTCAATAAGGAATTTGAGTCGATAGCATAAAAGCTGAATGATCTTGGAAGATATTCCTTTGTGGAATAAGTTTGTGTCTACATGACCTAAGGCATTGTGACGACAATAAAGAAATAGGAAAAAGGTGTAGAACATCGAGGTAAGTCAAAATGGTCATTGACATATTACCATAAGACAATTGATCTCAAATGAGACTGTCACAACTAGCAATGTGAAGTCAAAAACCGGATCCGTATACCAAAGGGTATGAATAGGAGATCAAATTGTCTGTTAAGGGGAATGGGTTTAAAACCCACAACAAAAGGACTTATAGCGGACACTCAACCTTGAGAAATGGAGATCCCAGGCCCTTGGTTCAATGAGACAACCAAGTTATAAGTTCTAGTAGAGTTACTTGGAAACAACAACTCGGTTTATTAACCTGGAGATGTTGAATACTCATTCCCAGAACATCCAAGTACAAGCACATGCAGCAGTGGTTAGGATAAGTTGAGAAAACTTTTAATGATTTTTATACCTACGGGTGGAGTAGTGTATGATACTCCTTATAGTGAGAATCACCTATATAAGCGAGAGGTAATATGGCCGCCTCTAAATGAACGCTTATGAATGAGATACGGTCCAGGGCCGAAATGGACAAAACGTGAGAACAATAACTGTTAGAGCTATTATTATGTGAGTATTGTTGTCTTGGTATACATTATACAGTCACTGGTTCAAAGCGACTCGCTACCAAATGGCTAGTATATCCGATAATATTTCACTAGGGAAGATTCAAGGCCACAAGCTATCTATCCCGATGTAATAATAGTTCGTCGAAACTTTTGGACGAATTTGCATATATGCATTAATTGTCATTCATGTGGGGGATTGTTGGAAATGGGTAACGAAAGTTAAGTTTGACTTAACGTTGACCTAACTTCCTAACGGAATTCGTTAAATTGTTAACGAAGCAAGTTACAAAATGTATTCTACATTTAGTGTAGATTATGAAACTCATTTATTGTCTCAAAACCATTTCCGGGTGAATGAGAAATTAATGACAAAGTTTTGTAACTTAACAAGAGTTATTTAAAGGGTTGTTTGATGAAGTCTGATGTGCTCGGCCGAGCAGAGTCCTTGACTCGGCCGAGCAGAGCACAGAAATTGGCCAAAGTCTCTGGACAAGCTTGCTCGGCCGAGGCATATGCCTTGCTCGGCCGAGCAGTGTGGTTGACACGGCCGTGCGAGTTACTTGACTCGGCCGTGCAGCTTGGTACTCGGCCGAGCGAGTCCCTTGACTCGGCCGAGCAGATCCTGAACAGTCACCAATTCAAACAGAAAAGTTGTGTCTTTTCGTGGGAAAAGGCACAAACCCCTTAACTCTCTTTATATACTTCCCCTACCGAATTTCAATGGTTACATATAGTAAATCGAGTCTTTCCTACCTTCTTTGAGATAGATTAACATTGCCTAATCATCTTCATATTGTTGCATATAATTCCTTCAAGTCCAAAGTTTCAAATAGCCAATTGTTCACTAGAGTTATTTATTTGGAGTGCTCCTATAGATAACTAGAAGTCGTTTTATCTTACGAGGAGTTTGCCATTCAACCGTAAGCACCTGTGCGGGGCAAATACTTCTTACGGAAATTGTGTTAAACACAAGACTCGACTATTTGTGATTTGCCTTTCAATTTCCGTTTCATCTTCCGTTAGTTTTCAGTTAAATCCTTAAGAAACCTAGTAAAAAGTCCAACAATTTTGCACTTGAAATTCCTCAATAAAACTGCCTAAGCCTTGGTGGTGTTGTACTTTTCCAGTTTACGTGAGAGAATTTCCAGTATCTATTTTATTTGGACGTGATCAAAATAGTCTTAATTTTGTTCCAACAAAACCATAGAAGAAGAAACTTGCTACCTCCGTTCCAAAATAAGCATTGTAATTAGAGCGATAAATAAAAAAATATGTACAAAAGGGGTCAATATTACAATATAGTGATATTTTTTCCTAAACTTAAGATGGTCAATATTGAAAATTGTTTGTAGAATAATTGAATAAATTCAGATCTGTAGATCTGAAGAGAGTGAATTTTGCACTTGAAATTTCTCAATAAAGCTGCTTCATGTCCAATAAAAGAATTTTGTGGCTAAAAGAGACCACGCCAAAATAGGAAACCAAGATCTTGCACAATTCGAACAAGTCCGAAGCTTCATGGTCGCCCTAGTCAATACGACAACTTGCGTCGTACGATATGTCCCGTCGCCTCTTGTTGGAGATATTATCCCAAATTGGAAATTAACAAGCCTTGCCTATAATATATAAAGATCTTGGGTCACTCCCCTTATCACTAATTGATTTTAGGTGGAACCTCAAACTTTAAGATGGTATCAGAGTAGGTACATTACAGGTGCAGCCCAACGATCCACGATGTTAATACGTGTCACCCGATTAATAAATACACATTGTAAGCTTTGACAAAGCCCGCTACACGTGAGGAGGCGTGTTGGAGATATTATCCCACATCGGAAATTGACAAACATTGCCTATAATATATAAAGATCCTGTGCCACTCCCATTAGCACCAACTGATTTTAATGTGAAATCTCAGACTTTAATACCTCTCAGGATTCGGCCAACACATTTCATGATCTGCTGTAGAGGTGGCCATTTCGCAAATCGGACCGGCTAACCGACCGATTTTGAACCGATCAAAATCGGACAACGCGGTTGAACCGGATTGACTTAACCGAAATCGGGTTTTTGGCGGGTCGATTACGGTTGGGAGGTAAGGGAAACCGGTCCAACCGCCGGTTGAACCGGAAATTGAACCGGCGATATTTGAATTTTGAAATTCAAATGGTCATATGACCATTGAGCACTTGGCCCCTCCTGGCCTGCCTGCCTGTGCACCTGTCCCCCCCCCCTTCTAGTTAGTTAGTAACAGATTTAACCAAAAAAAATTGACTAATTAAAACTAACTATAAATATCACCTCCCTCCTCCCATTTTATTTTCACATTATTTCTCTCTACTCTTTCTCTTCTACTCTCAAATATTCACATATTCTCTTACTCTCATCCAATTTCCATTTAAATATTATCTCATTTTCAGTTAGTTTTCTAACGAAATTAGTGTTTTTCTTCCTTTTCATCCATTTTTAAGCTAGATTCATTTCCAATCTTCATTTTTCATAACCCAAATGGCTTCAAACCAAAGAAGAAGCAATTTAGGCAAGGAACATGTTCGTTCTTCCTCCCCCAACGATGATTTTGATTATCAAAATCCAAATACCCAACAAAGTGAGGAAGAAGTTGAAATTGAAAATGGTGCAGTGGTAGTAGGAGGGGTAGGGGGCCGAGCTAGGGGAGGTGGTCGGGGTCAGGGACAACGTCAACTGCCTCAACCTCCTAGAGAAAGAGACCCGCAATCCGATACTTTCGCGATCTATTTCACAAAAAGAAAAATTACTTCCGAAGATGACTATAATCTTAAAGCACATTGCAACTATTGTTCCAAATTTTACTCATTCAAAAGAGGTGGAGGTCATGGGAGGCTCAACGGGCATACCGCGTCAAAACATCCCGAGAAACTTGACATTTTCACTAATAAAACTCAATTACAATATCAATATAGTGTTGGTGTTATGCCCTAGGCGTATAATTATTTTGACTCATAAATAATACCGTTATGTAATCATCTTTACCATTTATAATAGAGAATGTTTATCTTGAGTATTATATGTTTTATATGTTTTGTTATAATATTCTATTTCCCTAGTTATTGTGAATAACTAGTATAAGTTGGTAATGGATAATCATGGAGATGATTATATGCATGGGGATGCACATTACACTTATGGGTACTTGTTAGAGAACAAGGTACTGGATCGACCCATCTATGATATTTATGACATGGTCTATGGTTATATATGTCATGATTAAATCTCATGATAGTCGTGTCATTGTGCAGACACCCCATTCTGAACCAATAATTCATGATTACACTACTCTTCATCTCTCTTTTGTGTTTTGATGAAAGCATATTAGTTTCGTCATGTTTCGTTAAGTTTCTAACTAACCTTGTTAGTTTTGGACCTAACTGACTAACAGAATAACTGATGAGGACAGCGCAGGACATACGTGTCTCGCGCGAGACATTCCCTCTGCAGAATGTGCAGATTCACTTCTCTTGTCGATTTCAACCTCTTTTCTTGATAACTCTTATCAAATTCGGGTTTCTACTGATTTTAGAGTTCTGGAACCTTCTTTGGGAGCTATCCTAAATCCCTTTAGTCTCCTAATCTTGGTGACCAAGTAAATCACCTATAAATACTAGATGACTTTCAGTATTTCAAGGCCCAGAAAAAAACACACAATTTGCTGGTTTCTCTCCTTGAAAGACTCCTGCAAATCACTTTAAAACAACGCCCAAATTCGTCCATCAACCTTGTTGATCGACGAATACCAATATTCAAGCCTAAAATCAAGGCGGAACTCCGTCCAAATCATTTCTCGATCGAGGAAGGAGGAGAAAACACAAGAACCACGTTCCAAACCAAATACTCCCTAAACACAAGGTAAACTCCTATATTTTTACTTTCTTCTTCTCAATTCCTTTAATTGTTTTAGAGTAGTGTAATCCCAATAAAGGGTTAGCCTAGAGTCCCTTCAATCCATGGAGGTGATCTCAAAGCATACAACCCGACATTCCTAATTAAAAAATTAATTAGGTTTTTCTTGTTCTTCTTTAATTATTATATTATTTTGATTGATAATACTCAAATGGCAAGATCAATCTCCGAATTGGGTGGAATGGGTGCTCCACGACCTTCCCATCCCATAAATTAACCCCCAAACCTTCGAATCTCTTTAAATTATCAAAAACGATTTTCTAATTATTTTTCTAAATAAATAATAAGTGGCGACTCTGTATTCATTAAAATCGCATCGCTACAGTTTGGCGACTCCGCTAGGGACAAATAATTAAGAGGGTTAGACTTGCACACAATTGAGTATTATCAATTTCAGGCTAGTCCCGCGCGAGATAAAACCTCTGTAAACCTTTCTATTTTCTGGTTTTTCTTATTCGTTTTGAGATCCAAGATAAGATTCGAACATGCAAGGGGGATCCCAGATTACAGTATTTGCAGAGTTCTTTCATCTCAAGGCCTCCCTTAAGATGTAGGACTCGAGATTGTAGTTTATTTTATTTAAGTAATGATTATTATTTAAATTGCGTGAGATTGATTTTTTGATTAAAGACCGGTCCATGGAGAATTCGGGAGTTGTAAATTTAATTTAATTTAATTTATTTATTCTCTCTCTCTCTATCTCTCTCTCTCTCTTTATGTGGAACTACGACGGCATGGGTCTTCCAAATTTAGGAGAAATGTAGGCAACCACTTGATGCGGTCATTATTTGTTTTTCTTTTAATTTTCAAAAAAAACTTTCTATTTTACTCTATCACCTAGAATTTACTCTCACACACGTGCACATCATGATATAACTGTCATTGCACTACATACCTTTGATAAAACTTGGGACCCACACTAAGGACGGATGACAGTAATCACCTAATCGCCGATCTCTCCAAAGTTGGATCATCCCACCTCGTGTTTTCAATCCACCTAGATTGTCAATATCGCGAAGAGCCTAGCCCTAAACCCTACATCAACCACATATCATGTAGATTTATTTTTTAGGACACTCCGTGATCGGTCGATTTGATCTTGGAGTATTTGTAATCCCTTGACAAGATCGTTTTTTGTGCAATAAGCCATGGAAAAGAAATCAATAAATTGTCGCTTTGGATTTGTCCCTTCGGAAATGTCCCTATGATTGTCCCTTCAAATTTGCCGCTAAAGAGAAAAATTTCTTATCAAATTTATTGCACAAAACTCGATGTTACTTTAGATAACTTCGACCCCTAGGTCCTTAGGTTGGGATTTTGAATGTTAGAAATCCCCAAAACGAATTTTCCGTTCGACCAAAATTAGGATTAAAATAAAAAAAATGTGACTTCCAGTGGTGTTGTATCGCGCGAGACTACTTGTCCCGTGCGAGACAAGTGTTCTGTCTTTTCGTGTTTTGGCCAAAACCTTCAAGCCTTCATACTGTTAGTGTTATGCCCTAGGCCTATAGTTGATAGACTTATGTGTTGACATTATTTATTATTATATGAAAATTTTATTAATTGATTATTATATGTTTTGCATATTTATTTGTAATAATCTCCGTCCTTAATTATTAAGTGAATAATTAGTATAAATGTTAATGGATAATCATTTGATGATTATATGCATAGAGATGCACATTAAATTTATGAGTACTTGTTAGAGAACAAGTGACTGGACTTGACCCGTTTGAGATTTATGTCATGGTCAAATGTCATAATTAAATCTCATATGGTCACTTCATTTAGTCCCTAGACCTGAGATTATCATGACCTTACATATGATGAAAGTTATGTTTGATTTTAGTCAAACGATATCTTAACACGATATCTATAAAGGCTATTTTTGGCATGATCGGATTCATGATGGGAAGGATGATAAGTCAAGATGGAATTCGTCCCTCGAAAGAGAGATGTTTTGCTTGGGCTCCTCGATGAGTGATAATGATGAAAGTGTATGGCCATACCCCAACGCGATTGGATTATCATTATACTCAAGATCGAGAAAGCATTGAACAAGTACAAGTTGTCGTGGACCATGACTTGTGTTCAATATAACATCGTGAGACGAAGGGAGAAAAGGAAGTGTACCATTGGAAACGTGAACTCTTACGTTATATTATTTGGGTAGACATAATGGCTTGCTAGAGTCCGCTTATATCTTATGAGGGTCGATATGATCGGGCTCATTGCCAACATAATATAATCCTATTAGGTCACACACAATTAGAATGAATTGATTAAACCAATGAAAGAATGATTGAGAAATTCCTTATCAGGCATAAGATATCGCGCGACAGATCTTGGCCATAGGGCTCGACTGGTCGTGCGATATAACATGCCACTAAGGCGGTTTACAGACAGTTTCCTAATTTAATTAGGAAACAAACACCATACTAGAGTAGTATAAATATGATGTCTGTAAAACCCTAATAGCCTAGCCAAAATTCTGAAAAGAAAATCATAAAGGGTTTTTTCAATATTCTCTCCAAGGTTTAAAAGACCTAGCAATCTTCAAGAAGTGTTTTTGGTTCATTCGAAGGTGTGGATACTATTAGAGGGTCTTCGCTCGTACAACAATCAAGGCCTAGAGTTCGAAGTTTGTGATTCAAAATCACATTGTTTATTTGTTCGATAGCTCAAGAACGAAAAGCGTTCAAGGTTGGTTATTTCTATCTCATAGGAATTCAAGTTAATTGTATAGAACGAATCTTAGGGCTCTTGGGTTTTGTGTTATTTAGATGCTTATTTCACTGCGCATGGACCCATAAAACCCAACAGTGGTATCAGAACCCCGTTCGTAGGGTTAAGTTTGAATTAACATGCTAAGAAAAATTGATATAAATTGTTTATATGGTTTTTGCATGTTTTGTATGCGATAGTTTGATTGTTTTTTAAACAATATGCCTAAATCATGTTCTATTCATATCGAATTAAATCTGTTAAAAGTTGTTTATATGATTTAATTGCTCTGTGATTAAGAATTGATTGAAACTGGAAATTTGCAAACTGGTATCTCTCTGTCACGCGATAGAATTGGCCATGGGGAGTCTGATGAACTCGCCTGGTCGCGCGGCAGAATAGGACTTATGGAAGTCTATGTCACGCGACAAAACTTGCCCAATCTGGGCAGAATCAGTTTGTTACATAATCCTGCTAATCTGTGAATATGTTTGCAATCTGATTTGCTTATGTCTTAATCTGGATGCTATAAATTTCTGAAAATTAAGTTTATAGGGCTATGATAGATTAATTCATTGTTTATGCATGCTTAGTTAATTAAAATATGATTTTATATTAATTGTTGCAATGCATGAATTTTGTGTTCTTACGTGTTAAGAATTTTGTTAGATGTTTAGTTGAAACATTATATTGTAATTTCCTGAATGTTTAAATTGAAACATTAAAATTTTGGTTTTTCGATTGTTTATGAGAAACATGTCATTTTACGCAAAATTTAAAGGAAACTGATTGTTTATACAAAGTATTGATTATGTTGCAAATTAGAGCTGATTTCTGATTGTGCATGTCTAGGAGAGTTTCGTCGAAGGAGAGATTTGGTACTTAAGTAGTCCTTGTGGCTCACCTATCTTCCTGGGAACTTACCTGGTGCGCGATTATGATTATCTTTGCTGATATGCTTATAATCTGCTTTAAAGAACCTTCATTTAACTTTTAAGTTCTTTATGCCAATTCATGATTAAAACACTTGAGACCACTAGGATAGTTTTGAGTGGGTTTGCCATAGCAAGGTACTTTGATTCTATTCGTTTGCGAGCAAGATGAGGAAATTGTGATTCCTATACGTTTAAAGTGAATGAACTTAATTGGGCTATCAAAATAGTTTTGGGCCAAAGGCATAAGATGAGATTAAAATATGCTTAGACATGTGATGTCTTAAATAAATCTCATAAAAAATCTAAGAGTCATATATGTGATATGATTGATGTTTCTACCTAATTAATTTAGTTTTGAGCGGTTTGCCAAAGTAAACTTGAAATTAAATTAAAGTTGGATCTTAGCCCATTAAATGTATATTATGCTTAGTTGCATTGGAAGGTGTATAATTTAGTGAGAGCATTTATTTTCATGTAAATGCATTATACTTCTCATATAATATGTTTGCTTATATGTGTTCATATTTTATGTATATCTTTTTGTAGAATAAATGGCATCAAACAATAATCATCTGTCACTGCGATCTGTTCTTGAGAAGGAAAAGTTGGAAGAGAATGGTACAAACTATATGGATTGGATCCGTACGTAGCGTGAGAATTGTTCTCAGGCAAGAGGAAAAGTTGTACATTCTCGAGGAACCTATTCCACCTGAACCTGCTGCCAATGCTACTAGGGCAGTGAAGGATTAATATTTGAAGCATAAGCGTGATGCTACTGATGTTGGTTGCCTCATGCTCTCCGCCATGTGCAAGAGCCTTCAAAAGGATCTTGAGCACTTGGGGACAGTTGATCTAAACAATCGACTGATGAAAATGTTCCAAGTTCAAGCTAGGCAAGAAAGGTATAACACAGTTAAGGCCCTAACCTTATGCAAGATGAGTGAAGGACAAGCTGTTGGTCCCCATGCTCTAAAGATGAAGGGCCACATCGAGCATCTTGAAAGGCTTGGTTTTCCAATTAGCCAAGAGTTGGCTACTGACATGATATTGAATTCATTGCCCGAAGGTTTTAGTAATTTCATAATGAACTATAACATGGGGGGGCATGAATAAGAACCTTTTCGAGTTAGTTCAAATGTTGAACACTGCGGAAACCAATATCGTCATCAAATGTTGAACACTGCGGAAACCAATATCGTCAAGAAGAAAACCGATCAAGTGTTGATGGTTAACAAGGAAAAGGGTTTCAAGGGTAATGGAAAGGAAAAAGTTGCTAATCCTAAGGCAAATGTTGCCAAACTCAAAGTGGGTGCCAAATCCAAAGGGGCTAAGCCCAAGTCCCAAGAGGACGCAGTCTGCTTCCATTGCAATGAGATTGGACATTGGAGGAGAAACTGCTTAAAATACAAGGAAGCACTGAAGAAGAGCAAAGGTGTTGCTTTGACTTCAGGTATCTTTGTTATAGATATATTCCTATCTACTTCTAGTTCTTGGGTATTGGATATCGGATGTGGATCTCACATTTGTCTAAATGTGCAGGGTCTAAAGAACAGAAGGATGCTTAAAGATGGTGAAGTGGACATACGTGTGGGGAATGGAGCAAGAGTTGCTGCATTAGCCGTAGGAACTTATAAAGTTACTTTATCTAGTAGACTAATACTTGTTTTGAACAATTGTTATTACGTTCCAGCTTTAAGTAGGAATATTATTTCGATTTCATGTTTGAATAATGAAGGTTTTAATTTTCTTATATGTGATAAGAAGTTTTCTATTTACAAGAGTGATATGCATTATTGTACTGCTATTTCATTCAATGGCCTTTATATCCTTGATGTTGAAAATCGTGATAATGATGTCTATAACATTAACACGAAATCTAAACCCAATGATGTAAACCACACTTACTTATGGCATTGTCGTCTTGACCATATAAATGAGAAACGCATTTCTAAACTCCACAAAGATGGATTTTTAGACTCACATGATCATGAATCATATGAGACATGCGAATCTTGTTTACTTGGCAAGATGACCAGGGACCCATTTACCAAAACTGGTGAAAGGGCGGCGACTTATTAGGCCTCATACATACCGATGTGTGTGGACCTATGAGTAGCAATGCTAGGGGAGGATTTCAGTACTTCATAACATTCACTGATGATTATAGTAGATTTGGATATGTTTATCTAATGAAACATAAAAGTGAATCGTTTGAGATATTTCGAATATTTCAAAATGAGGTGCAAAATCAACTTGGCAAAACTATTAAAGTACTTCGATCCGATCCAGGTGGCGAATATTTGAGCCAAGAATTTGACAGTCATCTTAAGAGTTGTGGAATCGTTTCAGAATTCTCTCCACCCGGAACACCACAATGGAATGGTGTGTCTGAAAGGAGGAATAGAACTTTGTTGGACATGGTTCGTTCTATGATGAGTCAAGTTGAGCTTCCTTTATCCTTTTGGGGATATGCACTAGAAACTGCTGCTTTCACTATAAACAGAGTTCCTACCAAATCGGTTCAAATGACCCCATATGAGATGTGGCATGAAAGAAAACCTAGTTTGTCTTTCATGAAGATTTGGGGTTGCGATGCATATGTCAAGAAGCTAACTTCTGACAAGCTAGCACCTAAGTCTGATAAATGTGTTTTCGTGGGTTATCCTAAGGAAACAAAAGGATACTATTTCTACAACCGAAACGAGAATAAAATGTTTGTTGCTCGAAATGGTACCTTCTTAGAAAAGGAGTTTCTTCGCAAAGGAACTAGTGGGAGTAAAATAGATCTCGAAGAAATTTGAGAACTCGAAAACAACATAGAACCAATGGTAGAAACTGAACCAAGTTCACAAATAGTTGTGGAACCGGTTCAAGATGCACAAGTCCTTCGCCGAGGTGGTAGGTCACGATCCGAACCAGAGAGATATGAATTTCTCGTTACGGAAAGTGATGAAGTGGAGTTAATCGAAAATGATAAACCTACTTGCTATCAAGAAGCGATGTCCTCTCCTGATTCGGAAAAATGGCAAGAGGCCATGGAGTTCGAATTACAATCCATGGCTGATAATCAAGTTTGGAACTTGATTGATCCACTCGAAGGTGTAAAAACCATAGGGTGAAAATGGGTCTTCAAGAAAAAGATCGACTTGGATGGAAAGGTGCACACCTATAAGGCTAGGCTTGTAGCTAAGGGATATAGGCAGATTCATGGTATCGACTATGATGAAACCTTTTCGCCTGTAGCTATGCTTAAGTCTATTAGAATTTTAATTGCTATAGCCGCATATTATGACTATGAAATATGGCAAATGGATGTCAAGACAGCTTTCCTAAATGGGAAGTTACTTGAGGATGTATACATGATACAACCTGAAGATTTTTTCAGTCCAGAAAATTCTAACAAGGTGTGTAAGTTGCAGAAATCCATTTATGGATTGAAGCAAGCTTCTAGGAGTTGGAATCTACGTTTTGATGAAGCAATCAAAGAGTTTGACTTTATCAAGAACGAAGATGAACCTTGTGTATACAAGAAAATTAGTGGGAGCGTAGCACTATTTCTAGTGTTGTATGTCGATGATATCTTACTTATTGAAAATGACATTCCTGCACTACAGACTGTCAAGTCCTGGTTGGGAAAGTGTTTTTCAATGAAAGATATGGGCAAAGCTGCATATATCCTTGGTTTCAAGATCTATAGAGATAGATCTAAAAGGATGATTGATTTAAGTCAAAGTACTTACATTGACAAGGTTCTTAGAAGATTCCAAATGAAAAATTCTAAAAGAGGAAACTTGCCAATGTTGCATGGTGTATCTCTTAGAAAGACTCAAAGTCCTAAGACTAATGATGAGCGAAAGAGAATGAATGGTATTCCATATGCTTCGGCAATTGGGTCTATCATGTATGCTATGTTATGTACTAGACCCGATGTCTCGTGTGCTCTAAGCATGACGAGTAGGTACCAATCGAATCCCGGCGAACCACATTGGATAGCAGTCAAGAATATCCTCAAGTACTTACGAAGAACTAAGGATGTATTCTTGGTCTTTGGAGGAATGGAAGAAGATCTTGTAGTAAAAGGCTACATAGATGCTAGCTTCCAAACCGACAAAGATGATTTCAGATCGCAGACAGGATTTTTGTTTACGCTGAATGGAGGCACTGTTAGTTGGAAAAGTTTCAAGCAAAGTATCGTCGCTGATTCTACAACCGAAGCTGAGTACATAGCGGCATCTGATGCAGCTAAGGAAGCTGTTTGGATCAAAAAGTTCATTAGTGATTTGAAAGTCGTTCCAAGCATCAAAGATCCTATTGAACTTTATTGTGATAATAATGGTGCCATTGCACAAGGAAAGGAACCAAGGTCACATCAGAGATCCAAACACATACTTCGACGTTTCCACATTATCCGAGAGATATGCGAAAGGGAAGATGTAAAGATATGCAGAGTAGACACTGATGACAACGTGGCGGACCCATTAACTAAGGCTCTCCCGTAAGCTAAGCATGATGGTCTTGTTAGGTCCATGGGTATTCGATACATGGGAGATTGGGCCTAGTGCAAGTGGGAGACTGTTAGTGTTATGCCCTAGGCCTATAGTTAATAGATTATGTGTTGATATTATTTATTATTATATGAAAAGTTTATTAATTGATTATTATATGTTTTGCATATTTATTTGTAATAATTTCCGTCCCTAATTATTAAGTGAATAATTAGTATAAATGTTAATGGATAATCATTTGATGATTATATGCATAGAGATGCACATTAAATTTATGGGTACTTGTTAGAGAACAAGTGACTGGACTTGACCCGTTTGAGATTTATGTCATGGTCAAATGTCATAATTAAATCTCATATGGTCACTTCATTTAGTCCCTAGACCTGAGATTATCATGACCTTACATATGATGAAAGTTATGTTTGATTTTAGTCAAACGATATCTTAACACGATATCTATAAAGGCTATTTTTGGCATGATCGGATTCATGATGGGAAGGATGATAAGTCAAGATGGAATTTGTCCCTCGAAAGAGAGATGTTTTGCTTGGGCCCCTCGATGAGTGATAATGATGAAAGTGTATGGCCATACCCCAATGCAATTGGATTATCATTATACTCAAGATCGAGAAAGCATTGAACAAGTACAAGTTGACGTGGACCATGACTTGTGTTCAATATAACATCGTGAGACAAAGGGAGAAAAGGAAGTGTACCATTGGAAACGTGAACTCTTACTTTATATTATTTGGGTAGACATAATGGCTTGCTAGAGTCCGCTTATGTCTTATGAGGGTCGATATGATCGGGCTCATTGCCAACATAATATAATCCTATTGGGTCACACACATTTAGAATGAATTGATTAAACCAATGAAAGAATGATTGAGAAATTCCTTATCAGGCATAAGCTATCGCACGACAGATCTTGTCCATAGGGCTCGACTGGTCGTGCGACATAACATGCCACTAAGGCGGTTTACAGACAGTTTCCTAATTTGATTAGGAAACAAACACAATACTAGAGTAGTATAAATATGATGTATGTAAAACCCTAATAGCCTAGCCGAAATTCTGAAAAGAAAATCACAAAGGGTTTTTTCAATATTCTCTCCAAGGTTTAAAAGATCTAGCAATCTTCAAGAAGTGTTCTTGGTTCATTCGAAGGTGTGGATACTATTAGCGGATCTTCGCTAGTACAACGATCAAGGCCTAGAGTTCGAAGTTTGTGATTCAAAATCACATTGTTTATTTGTTCGATAGCTCAAGAACGGAAAGCGTTCAAGGTTGGTTATTTCTATCTCATAGAAATTCAAGTTAATTGTATAGAACGGATCTTAGGGCTCTTGGGTTTTGTGTTATTTAGATGCTTATTCCACTGCGCATTGGACCCATAAAACCAAACACATACACCCTATTCAGCCGACTTGTTGGGACTCAATCATGATTTAACACAGTTGCTACACATCTAGGTTCATCGCCGAAGCTCGACACAATGTCTACTTCTCCTTCTGTCACCGAAGCCGAAATCGAGGAAACTAAGGCCGAACTCATCGAATCCCTGCTTAGGATGGATGAACAAAGTAAGAAAATTGATGAGCAAAATGCCCAAATGGTCGCCCTCATACAAGAGCTTCATGAGATGAATGTCAAGAAAGGAAGAAAGCAAAAGAAGAAAGATGGATCCTCCTCCGATGAAGAGGAATCCTACCCCAAGAAGAATAAGAAAACCAAGAAGTCAAGCAAGAAAGAGGAAGAATCCGGTTCATCCTCTTCCTCATCCTCCTTCGATGATGAGGGACATATCTCCAAGAGTACTAAGAACAAGAAGGAAGGTAGTGATGAAACTACTAAGCTTGATAATCATGTAACTAAGAACTACCTTGAGAAGAAACTTGCAACCCTTGACACTTCAAAAGGTTCATTCGTCCCATTTGACCCCGATGCTCTTCAACAATCCATCACCAAGTTTCCTTGCAAGTACAAAACACCCCGATATTGCCAAGTTTAATGGCACTACTTATCCTCGAGCTCATGTTGAGACCTAGACTTGGGCTATGCTTCCAATGGGTGTTGATAACACAATCTTAGCCCAATGCTTTCCTCAAACTTTGGAGGGTGCTGCAAGGGATTGGTACATATCTCTTCCTACGACTACAAGGCTTGACTGGTCGTCTGCATGTTTAATCTTCCAAAGACAGTTTTAAGATAACTCCAATTACCACCCTACTAGGAGGGATCTTGAACAAACCAAGCAACATGCAAATGAGTCTTTTGCTGACTTTGCTAGAAGATGGAGACTCAAACTTACTGAAATTGTCAAAAGACCTATTCTCAAGGAGCAAATCCACATGTTCCTCCAATGCCTCCGTGATGAATTTCAAGAGGAGCTCGCCGGTAATTACTTTCCTAGTTTCAATGAACTTCATGGGTCTGAAATTAGGATTGATGACTTCATAAAAAGTAAAAAGAAGGAAAGTATTTTTTGCTACAACAAGCTCACCACAAGTAAGGATGTTTCAGTCAATACTATTACATTCAACCGCCCAACACCGACAAGTATTCTGTTGTTCCTCCTCCCGAAAAGAAAAAGAGGCACTATGATAAACTTGAAGGAATCACTCAAGAAAAACTCTTCGATGTGCTTATCAAGAATTAAAAGGTCAAACCAAGGGAAGGTGGTCCTCCTAGGGATATGGGTCCTAATCATGCTTATCACTTATTCTGCAAGTATCATAACTTCACCGGCCACGACACCAACACTTGCCACCACTTGAAGGACATCATCCAAGATCTCTTCGAAAATGGAGAGTTAGAACGTCCCAACGTCATCACGAATTCTCTCCCTCATAATACATGAAGAAGACAAAGCTCCCAGAAGAAATCTACACTTACCACTTTGAAGCTACAACTATCCTCTCCCTCTATCCTTTGATAGAAGTAGATTAGGTTTTAAATTTCCAAGTATGAACTCGAAGAGTCGTTCTGTCTTTCTAGTACTTCTCACCTCCTCTAGTTTGTGTCATCTAAACTATCGAGTCTGTTTTTAATTTCTCCGTTAATCAAAGTCATTTTCTTTTCCTAAACACTTTCCCTAAAGTTATTCTATCTCATGAGTATCATTTAATTCATACAAAATAATAGACCCTCCATTCCCTAAATTAAATCATCACAAAAAATAGAAACTTCTAAACGAGTTTAAGAAAAAAGTTATCATTAGAAGGCTTAAGGGCTAAACATTATCCCTACTGAAAGTCAAAGGTCAACAAACAAAGAAAGCCAAAGGTGCTGCTGTCAACCTTCATTCCAAGAAGAGTGCGGCTACTCAATTCAAAGCTTTGAGAGTACAAAAAAAAAAAACTCTCAAGCTTTCATCACCCCCACAACAAAGGTGAAACTTAGAATGCATGAAGGACTCTCCCACAAAGTAGAGGAGTCAAGTGATACCAACAAAAAAAAATGAAGATTACTCAACATCCTCTTACAACAAGTGAAAAATACTTTCAGTATCAAAAAAAATGTTTACCCTTAAGTCATGCTAATGATTGGCTTTCTTCTCAAACTTATTTAGAAATTTCTAGATGATACACGATTCATTAAAAGGTAGAACAATATTTCTAGATCTTTGAGTCAAGTAGCATTTCTTGTTGAGTCTAGAGGCTTCCTGTTAGCTACTCTCATACACACTCTTGAAATCCAAGCATCAAAACTGGGGCTTCCTAACCTTTCCTCCCCCAGTCAATCTCTACTTCAACTCTTCAAAATAATCAAATCTTCATTAAGAGCTTTCCTATTTGGTTCTCATTCTCATTATTAGAGAATACACTTCTCCAAAGAGTCAATGCTTGGATCACCTTCCAAAGAATAGAGTCTGCCTCTCCTCAACTAACTTGAGATCTCATTTCTCTCTCCTCAATAAGATTTTCTCCACTGAGTTCTCTTCGAATTAACATACTATTTTCAAAAAAAAAAAGGAAAAAAAAATACGCAAAAGAGATGCCCGTTAGATTGAAAACCCGAATGGGCGATCTAGGCAAAAATCAGGGTGCGTCTTAAAAAAAATCAAGGACAAAGGGAGACTATTCTTCAACCTTCTTCATCGAACATCATTCGATCCTCTTCAAATCAAATCAACAAGGAGAGTCTTCTTCGATCATCTTCAAATCAAGAGAGCAGCCTCACAAGCCTGTTCACAAAGTCATCTACCACATTCAAGCAACTTGGGGCTTGAGACAGGAAAGAGACTTGGACATAAAGCCATTACGGCAGTCGACAGATTTATAGTCGTTTACCTTCTAGAGACACGATTCAAGGGAGAATTAAAAATGAAGATTCACAACAGGACTAGATGTGTTCACACAAGGTTACTCATCGAAATTCTACAACAATGAAGAAACAGTATGGTACTCTCGCACAAGACAACCTTGCTGACTAGCAACAGATTCTGCATAAACCTGATTTGATCCCAACTTGAAAAACACAAGTTCGCTCATATAGTTCACCCATCTCAAATATAAATCCATACAAATGCCCCTACATGTCCATATACCATATACTCATACATAAACTCACCACCAAAATGGCCAATCGACCATTTATACGAGCAAACGTGGGCACCACCACATAAGTCCAGTTAAACAACTAAAATCTGAAAAATCTATTTGGAATGACTAATTCTCTCATAGAGATGCGTAGGCAGCCGTGCGGCACGACCATCCCAGTGTTCGGAATGATGTCTTTTCTATCGACGACATGACTTCTTCCATAAGTCTTGTCGCCGAGGGGCTCAGTAGACACCCCATTCTGAACCAATAATTCATGATTACACTACTCTTCATCTCTCTTTTGTGTTTTGATGAAAGCATATTAGTTTCGTCATGTTTCGTTAAGTTTCTAACTAACCTTGTTAGTTTTGGATCTAACTGACTAACGAAATAACTGAAGAGGACAGAATAGTCAATTGACTTATTGTCCCGCGCGGGACATAAGTGTCTCGCGCGAGACATCCCCTCTACAGAATGTGCAGATTCAGTTCACTTGAGTCTCCTAATCTTGATGACTAAGTAAATCAATCCCTATAAATACTAGATGACTTTCAGTATTTTCGGGCCCGGAAAAACACACACAATTTGCTGGTTTCTCTCCTTGAAAGACTCCTGTAAATCACTCTAAAACAACACCCAAATTCGTACATCAACCTTGTTGATCGACGAATACCAATATTCAAGCCTAGAATCAAGGCGAAACTCCGTCCAAATAATTTCTCGACCGAGGAAGGAGGAGAAAACACAAGAACCACGTTCTAAATCAAATACTCCCTAAACACAAGGTAAACTCCTATATTTTTACTTTCTTCTTCTCAATTCCTCTAATTGCTTTTAGAGTAGTGTAATCCCATCAAAAGGGTTAGCCTAGAGTCCCTTCAATCCATAGAGGTAATCTCCAAGCATATAACCCGACATTCTTAATTAAGAAATTAATTAGGGTTTTCTTGTTCTTCTTTAATTATTATATTGTTTTGATTGATAATACTCAATTGGCAAGACCAATCTTCGGATTGGGTGGAATTGATGCTCCACAACCTTCCCATCCCATAAATTAACCCTCGAACCTTTGAATCTCTTTAAATTATCAAAAATATTTTTCTTATTGTTTTTATAAATAAATAATAAGTGGCGACTCTGTATTCATTAAAATCGCATCGCTACACATTGAAATCCTTAATACCTGAGATTATTATCGTCTTCCACATGAAGAACGTTGTGTTTGATGTAGTCTAACACTATCTTTAATAGGATATGAATAAGGGCTATGTTGGCACGACTGAATTCTTGTAGGGAAGAATGATAAGTCAAGATGGGATTTATCCCTCATTAAGAGAGATGTCTGTTTAGGCCCCTCGATTAATAGTGTTGATTAAATATGTGGCCACACTCAAGAGATTTGATAGATATCAAATGCACTTGGATTATCAACATATTCGGAATCGAGAAAATATTGAACAATATAAGATGACGTGGACCATGACTTATGTTCAATATGACATCGTGTGATAAAGGGATTTGATATTGATCTATCAAGGAATCAAGCTTTGATGTTATATTTAATTGGGTGGACATAATGGCTTGCTAGAAATTACTTATGTCTTATGAGGTTGATATTTCAACTCACTCCCAACATAAAATATAATTCCTAAAGGGTCACACACAAAGAACAGATTGAAATTGGCTCAAATATGGAACTAATCTTCTGGGCGACCGCCGGTGAGCAGAGTGGGCGACCGCCCACAAAACCACTGTTCACTTGGGCGACCGCCGGGGTAAGTGTGGGCGACGTTGTTTTTCGAAAACAACACAAAAGGTTGTATAACTGGGCGGCCGCCGGGCCTTGGTGGGCGACCGCCCAGCCCCCGTTTTAGTAGTCCGTTTTGGCTTCGGATTAGGGCTTTTCTCCCTAACAGTTAGGAATATTTATAAAGTATATAGCCCCTTCTCCCCAGCCAAGACACACGAATTTTAGGGCTTGAGAAACACAAATCTCTTGATTTTGATTACGAATCAAAGATCAAAACACCCTAGATTCAATTCCATATTAGCCATAGATTGTTGAAAAGTGTTTCAACAATCGGGGATCATCTAGCAATCCAACAAGATTCGATCTTGGTTCGTTCACGTGTGGATTACCGATAGAGGGTGATTGCTTTATCACCTAAAGCTTGAAGGCCTAGCATTGTTGATTAATCACCAAGGAAGAACAAGGAAGAAGATCCAAGTTTCGTCTATGACTCAAAAGACTCAAAAGGTGAATTCCGAATCGTGCACGAAAGACAAATTCGCAACCAAGCTTAGTAAATCTATTTCATAGTTTTAATCTCTTCATGTTAGACGAATTCATGGCTAGGGTTTTGTGAATTATATAACACTTCCGCTGCGTATATAACCCCAAAAGCCAACACATAGTTCGGGTTCGGGTGCACAAGGTTCGTCTTCCCCTTCCGTCCTTTTTAAATTTGATAAGTGGGTTTATAAGGATGAACTAGCCAAATTAGTTTGCATTAAAGGCCTTCCTTTTAATTTTGCGGATGATGATTATTATGGAAATTTTGTTCGACTTTATTTAAATCCCGCCGCCACGAGAGTACCACGTACGAATCTCGTACGTGATATTACTAGAGTGGTGAAAAGATATAAAAAAGATTTAATTGGTATTTTATCAAATTGAGAAAACAAAGTTTCAATTTGTGCCGATGGTTGGAGTGATCATTGGCAAAGAAATACTTATTTGGGTGTTACTTGTCATTGGACAGATAATTCATGGACTATCAAAAAAAATATTAATTGCTTATAAAGATTTTGAGCCACCGCATTTCGCGGAAAATATTTGTGAAAAGTTGCTTGAGATTTTTGTTGAGTATGGTATTTTGAATAAAATATTTACTATTTCATTTGACTACGCAAGTGCTAATACGGCTAGTTTACCCGAATTAATTACCGTCTGTCAACCTTCACTTGGTGGTAAGTTTTTTCATATTAGATATTTATGTCATATTATTAACTTATGTGTTAGAGATGGTTTGAAAGCATTAGAGGTTTATGTTAAATCAATTAGACAATGTATTCAATTTATTTCTAAAAAAAATAAATTAATACAAAAAAATGGATCAAAATTTTTAAAAAGTAAAGGTGTGGCAGACAAATATTTTACTTACGATGTTCCAACTAGGTGAAATTCCACCTACAAAATATTAACCGACGATTTTGCTTATAAAGTTCTCCTTATGCAATTTCTTATGTCAATTGGCTATAATGAACCTCTACTTGCTTATCAATGGAATGCATGCACTAATTTATATGAATTGTTAACGATTTTCAATACCGCTACTTTGACTTTTTCGGGAGTTTATTATTCAACTTTCGTTTTAGTGCTTGAGTATTGTGTTGCAATTGTTACTAGTTTTGACAATTTAAGACAACGCCCTGTTTTAAAAGATTGCATTGTTTCCATGAAAAAAAAGTGGCTTAAATATTTTGACACTATTCCGTTTCTCTTTTTGATTGCAAAATTATTAGATTTCCAAGTTAAATTGGATGATTTATAGTGCATTGTAGCTTATTATTATTTGAAGTTATATCCCGATGGTGACGGTGATAATGAACTTTCGTCAATTATTGTTCAAATTACAAAAAATGATTTGGTAAACATTTTTAATGAGTATAATGGCTTATATGAAAACACTTCACAAAGTCAACAACATAAAGATGCTTTCTCTATTTCTCAACGAAGTTCTTCTAGTGGGGATCCATATAGTTTTTTTGCAAATTTGTATAGCAAAAAACGTGGTCCTTCTCGAGGTTCATCTTCATCATCATCAAACATTCCCGTGGAGTTAGAAACATATTTCACTACCAACTTTGAATTAAATCAAGACTCAAATTCAAATGAATTTGATGTTTTACAATGGGTCAAGAAGGAAAGAAATTTATCCTATACATTCAATAGTTGCAAAAGAAGTCTTAGCCTCTCCCGCTTCAACGGTGGCGCTTGAATTGGCATTTAGCGTTGGAGGAAATGTTTTGGATGAAAGACGTTCCCAACTAACTAGTGAAAACTTGAAACATCAACTCTTACTTGGCGTGGGTTAGAGCGGAAAAAAGATAATAAGACTTTCCTTATGAAGAGGATCGTTTATTATCGGATCCAAAATATCAATACGATGTCGAGGACTCCACTAAAAGTAGTGATGATTGATGAATGAATGATGTTTTAAATTAATTTTTATTTTAATTAGATTAGTTTAGACTTTAGATTAGGTTTATTTTTATTTAATTGTAATAGTTAGGTTGAGATAAAAGCTCCTAAATGCCCCCCCCCCCTTATTTATAAAAGTGTAAGGGTTGTCTCCCTCTTTGCAATTTTATTTTAATTAATAAATTTAAGGGTACTGTCTCTTTTTTCTTTTATATACTTTCGTTTCTTTTTAAAAAATTAAGTTTTATTTCTTTCAAAATTCATAACTTTTTATATATAACTTTTTGCAAAAAATTTCAGGACTAACCAACATTTAAAATAGTATTCTTTATAAAAAAAATTGAAAAAAAATATATATATATGTTAATATACAATATAGAACTTAACATAAATTGTTAAAAAGTTAACTGTTTTTTCAAAAAACTGTTAAAAAGCTAACTGTTTTTTCAAAAAACTGTTAAAAAGTTAACTTTTTTATTCAAAATTGTTAGAAAAATAACTTTTTTCATAACTTTTTTTTTATTCTGTTAAAAATTTCTTTTAAAAACCTAATTTGAAAAAAAAAATAAAAAAAATAACGGTTAACAGGATAAACCGTAAAACCGTAACCGGATTAGGCGGTTAACCGGTTCGATTTCGGTTCTGATTTTTCAAGGTTTAAACCGCCGATTTGATAACCGTAAACCACCGATTAACCGAATCGGCCACCTCTAATCTGTTGGGCATGATTTTATTTGTTTATGCCCTTTTCACTTCTTTTTCTTGCAACTTCAATCATCGTCCAACTAGTTTTGCTTATATCCCAACATTGTTTTAGTTGTAAAATATTATTCATCCAAACATAAAGTTGGTGAAAATATCATAACTTAAAAATCAAAATCAAATGCCGTTACTTTTCTTGTTAGTTTTCCAGTTAAAACCTTAAGAAGCCATATAATATTATTCATCCCAACATTGTTTTAGTTGTAAAATATTTTATACGGCCGAGTCCAATGAACTGCACGGCCGTGTTGATCAAACTGCTCGGCCGAGCAAGCTTGTGCCTCGACCGAGCAAGCTTGTTCAGAGACTTCGCCAATTTGCTATTCTCTGCTCGGCCGAGTCAAGGACTCTGCTCGGCCGAGCACATCAAACCACATTAAACACCCTTTAAATAACTCTCGTTAAGTTATAAACCTTTGTCATTAATTTCTCATTCACCCGTAAATGGTTTTTGAGACAATAAATGAGTTATATAATAATCTACAACAAATGTAGAATACATTTTGTAACAAGCTTCGTTAACGAATAATGAACTTCCGTTAGAAACCTAGGTCAACGTTAAGTCAAACTTAACTTCCCGTTACCCATTTCCAACAATCCCCCACATGAATGACAATTAATGCAAGTATGCAAATTTTCGTCCAAAAGTTCCGGCGAACTATTATTACATCGGGATAGATAGCTTGTGGCCTTGAATCATCCCTAGTGAAATATTATCGAATATACTAGCCATTTGGTAGCGAGTCGCTTTGAACCAGTGACTGTAGGTTGTATACCAAGACAACAATACTCACATAATAATAGCTCTAACAGTTATTGTTCTCACGTTTTGTCCATTTGGCCTTGGACCGTATCTCATTCATAAGTGTGTTACTTTTAGAAGCGGCCACACTTCAACACTTATATAGGTGATCTCCTATCAAGAGTAACCTGTAATACTCCATCTTTTTCAAAGGTATAGGAATCATTAAAAGCACTAAGCTTAACCTTACCTTACGTCAACAGGGTTTCAATTTTAGCATTTGGGCAGCTTTTGAGAAGGGATGTAGGTATTTCCAAATGCACTACTAGAATGTCCATAACTTAGTTGTCTCTTTGAACCAAGTTTGTGGGATCTCCACTCATCATGGTTGAGTTACCGCTATGGATTTCTTTTAATGTGTAGGTTTAAATCCCGTTCCCCTTACTGTATTTTGTACAGTTGATCTCTATTACTACCCTTAGGTAGACGGATCCGATTTTGACTTCACATGGCCAGTTGTGACAGTCGCATTTTGAGATCCATTTGTACTATGGTAGTGTGTCTAAAACCATTGTGTCTTGACTTACCACTATGTTCTACACCTTTTCCTATTTTCCATTGTCGTCACAATGCCTTAGGTCATGCAGACATAAACTTATTCCACAAAGGAATATATTTTCCAAGAATTTATTAGACCAGTAAGCTTTTTCCTAAGCTTTGTCTAATTCTACCAACTCATATTCTCTACAAGATTGAGTTAGCTATATTATCTTGGAAAGTGACACCTTTACTCCAACTAATGTGAGCGCATTCTCAATTTGGAGTATGTTTGTGTTGAATATTCAATCAGTATACTCTTTCCATACTATTGAATACCATAGGTGTTGTAATTTTTAATCATAAGTATATCTTTAAGTACACCAAGTACTATGACTATACTTATTCCGGTGATTGATTACAATTTAGACTTTTAGTCTATCTAGAATGATTAGTCCCTTCGAGTGATCAATATTCTTCTATCGGTCAGTTTCTTCGAGTGGTTATTATCTCTGTACCGTTCCGACTTCCCAAGTATTTAGTATCTCTAAGTGGTTTGACCTCCTTAGAGTCTACCTCTCAGGAATCTACTTTACAGAAATTACCTCTCAAGATTCTACCTTACTAGAGTACACCTCTCGAGAATCTATTTGAACTTTTGAAGTACTTTTCCAAGATAATGGGATTGAGATAGGACTATTCCTTCTGATGTTCTAGAAATCTTTATTTCTAATATGACATCGGCTAATCCCATATCTTTCATGTCAAAGTGCTTTCTTAACTAGCCTTTGGTATTCATGATCAATTCATGATTACTTCTCATTATCCACATGTCATCTACGTAAAGACATATAATTACAAATGATTCAGATATTCCTTTAATGTAGACACATTTGTCACATTCATTAATCTTGAATCCATTTGATAACATAGTTCGATTGAACTTCTCATGCCACTGTTTTAGGTGCTTGTTTTAGTCCATATGAATACACAAGTAGATCCAACACGGTTGTGCGACATAAAACGCTCTGTTGTGTCAACGGGATAATCTTGCATGAATCATCATGTCCTTATGACAACTAGCCTGGCTTTATACTTATCAATAGACCCATCGGCTTTATACTTTCTTTTAAGAATCCATTTGCAACCTAATGGTTTACAACCTGGAGGGAGATCTACCAATTTCCAAGTATTATTTAGCATTATGGATTCTATCTCACTGTTAATAGCCTCTATCCGGAACATATAATGCTTCCTTAACAGTTGCTGATTCGTTTTTCAACATAAATGATAGAAAATCAGGACCAAAAGACTTTTCCACTCTTGCCCTTTTACTACGTCTAAGTCCTTCATCTTCAACTTGAGATGGACCGTTTGTAGTCTAATATTTAAAGGTTTCATCCTTGGCACATCTAGTTTTTGCAACCTAACGGTTAGCATAAGGAAGATCAACTATCTTCCTAATAGAGTAGGATGATTTTGTCCTTTAACTGTATCTTGGTTCTTCTTCTTTTTAAGAAAACCACTTACAGTTTCTATAAATTTTCTTATTAAAATTTATACATTTCCTATCATTTCAAGAAAGTATATTCTTAAAGAATATAATGTGTCTTGCTTAAGTATTACTACTTTAGCCGAATACCCCCACAGTTTAGGTATTTATAAAACAGCTTACGAATACTTCAAATTCGTTAGGAGTTTTTATCATCAAATAACTTCCAAATATATGATGATCCATTCTTTTAGCTGATTAACGGTTTAACGGTTTACATTAATGCTAGAAGTTCATATCAATAGAACTTATGTATTTAGTTTGTACACCCACACTTGAGGTGTACCTCCACATATCAAATATTTTATGAATATCCTAATTCATATTTAATATTTTCCTTTATGTGGAGTCATTTAATTGTAATAACCATGTTATCTCCTGACAACATAGTCATAACTATGTTCAAGTGAGGTCTCTTCAACCCTGGTCTCTTCAAACCTTTGGTTTCGAAGAATACCGCATTGCCATTCCAAATTTGTTCTTCACAAATCTATATGCACTACTGTTAGTTTGCATGTCCAATGAAAACGTAATCCATGGTTTTGGGTCCTATTTTAACCTCTTTAGGTTTAGATATTTCTACCATTGCTAGGTATACCCACATAAGACGGAACTTATCAATAAGGAGTTTAACATCTCCTTAAAAGTTCTATCTTTCCTTTTTCTGTGATTCAATTTATTTGAGTGTGTAAGGAGCATTCGTTTGATAAATAAGTGTCAGCGTCCCAGCAATTATTTTTCAAACGATACTACATACTCTCCACCTCTATCACTTACGAAAATTCTTAATTGTTAATTAAGACGAATCACAAACCTTTTGTCTACTTAAAACTCTAAGGTTTCATCTTTACTTTTTCAAAGGATGTACTTTGCATTATCAATTGCAATCAATAATAGAAGTAGTGAACTATCTATTTACTATCTCTGGTTCGAACTGATTTCTACAAAAGAAATCACAATTGATTTGCGAATCAAACTTCATCTTAGGTAGTAATTTTTAAATTAACTCGTCGACTTAGTGAATTTAAATTTACACAACCTAATTGAACATGCCATAACAATTAGAACACTTCAAACCAAGTAAATAAAATTTGAAATTTTATTCTTCGCACTTAGGCGGATAGAACATTTACAATTCAAGTTAAGGAGTCCTTCAACAAGGTACCTTTTACTAACACAATAACCACATTTGGTCAATTCAATCTTATGCCCCTAGGCTAAGTTGATCAAAGTCCAATGTAACATATCGATCTTCAGTCACATTGGCTTGAAGAGGATTTCCATCTTGGTTGTTGATTCTAGGATGTCGACATTCCCTAGCCATATGCCCGGGTTTGCCACAATTAAAACAACTACCTTTGAACTTCTTGGCGGTCCTCTTCACTTTTCCGGTGTTCTTTCTCTTGTTTCCGGTACTTGTTTCCACCAAGTTCACTTGCGGTCTTTTAGTCACAATACACATAGTATTGTGCATCTCGAGAAAATTCCAAAGTTCTCTCGCGGTCTTTATGCCACAACACACATAGTATCGTGCATCATCCAAGCTACTAAGAATGTAATTGCGACACAATAAATCGCTGTGATTCCATGTATCCAAAGCATTCTTTGCTTGGGGATCATCCTCTTTGGATACCAATGGTGGATATTCCCAAAGAAATCGCACCAATCTCAATGTTGTCAAGTAAACCAACATTTTCTGTTGCCACCTCTTAAAGTCCATCCCGGTAAGACTACCCGGTCTTTCCGCATACACGAACGCATGAGACGGAGGGGGAGCATTAAGAGGTGCGACACTAGAGATTGTACCAGATACAATTGAAGGATGTTTCTCACCTTGTACCGAGTGAGTCGGTGAAGGAGCGGGTGCAGCACTCTTTAGCGTTGCTTCGCCTTGAAGGGAAGTGAGCCCGGATGACCCCGAGGAGTCCTTCTCATTAGTCATTGTACGAACGCCTTAAGAAACATCAATTACTTATTACTATTGTTGGACTTTTATATGGCTTCTTAAGGTTTAAACTGGAAAACTAACAAGAAAAGTAACGGAGATTGGAAAACAAGGTTAACAAGTCGAGTCTTGTGTTGGACACAATCTCCGTAAGAAGTAATTGCCCCGCACAGGTGCTTACGGTTTAAATGGCAATCTTCTCGTAAGATGAAACGACTTACGATTGTCAATAGGAGCACTCCAAATTAACAATACTAACGAACAAGTAACAATTTGGAACTTTTGACTTTGAAGGAGGTATGCAACAAGATGCAAATGAATTGACTTGATTAGACTAACTCAAGAGGGTTTAGGAAGACTCAAAATCTGTATGTATGTAATTGAAATTCGGAGGGAAACTATATAAAGAGAGTTAAGGGGTTTGTGTCTTTTCCCACGAAAAGACATAACTTTTCTGTTTGAATTGGTGACTGTTCAGGATCTGCTCGGCCGAGTCAAGGGACTCGCTCGGCTGAGCGCCAAGCTGCACGACCGAGTCCAATGAACTGCACGGCCGTGTTGATCAAACTGCTCGGCCGAGCAAGCTTGTGCCTCGGTCGAGCAAGCTTGTTCAGAGACTTCGCCAATTTGCTATGCTCTGCTCGGCCGAGTCAAGGACTCTGCTCGGCCGAGCACATCAAACCACATTAAACACCCTTTAAATAACTCTCGTTAAGTTACAAATCTTTGTCATTAATTTCTCATTCACCCGGAAATGGTTTTTGAGACAATAAATGAGTTATATAATAATCTACAACAAATGTAGAATACATTTTGTAACAAGCTTCGTTAACGAATAACGAACTTCCGTTAGAAACCTAGGTCAACGTTAAGTCAAACTTAACTTTCCGTTACCCATTTTCAACAACAAAAAAAAAAAATAGATGCTGCCTCTCCACCACCCCAGGCCGGAGTGGTGGTTGGGGAAGAATAATTAGGTTGTGAAATTACGATGACACTGATAAATAAATACTCCCTCCGTCCCAATATAAGGTGTCCATTTTTTGCTTTGCACGTAAATTAATAAAATGGGTGGAAAGAAAAAATGTTGTGAGTGTAATTTGAAAATAGGAGAGAGAATGAGTGGAGGAAATAGTAAATTTGAAAAGTGTTGTGAGTGTAATAGTGAATTAGGAGAGAGAATGAGTGGAGGAAATAGTAATGATTCTTTGTCAAAAAAAAAAAGTGAAAGCTTTTAACAAAACACCCAAAATGGCAAAATGGGAAGCTTCTACAGAGACGGAAGGAGTAAAGTATTAAAAAAGGTGCCGCCCTTCCCTTGAAGTATGGCGTTTCTTCCATCTTCATTGACTAGTTATTGTTTTCTAGCCAATCAATTTTGCAATTAGAAATGTAGTAATAAATAAACTATAATACAAGTCAATTAGAATTTTCCAATCATTGACATGTTATGTTGGAATCTTTTGTCAGCTTACACTAAAATTACTTCTTCTTCTCTTAACTACCGCACTCAATGCCACTTTAATGACAGTGAGCAAATATTGAACTTGTCTTAATTTTAAGTTATTTTTAATTAAAAATGCTATATTTATCAACATTTATTATGGGATTAAGGAAAAAGATTGGCTAATAAACGAATTTAAAGCCTATCCTTGACCAAATCAATCATAATTTGAGATCAAAGAACACTTCAACTGCAAATCTTCAAGAAAGAAGAAAAAATCATCTGAACAAGTAATTAATGGAAAATGTCAACTATGCAAAAAGTGGCCCATGTGGGATTTCCATTGTAAGTCGGCATTTGACCAATTAACAAGGTGGTGTTTGTTGGTCCACGATTCCAGCTATAAAAATTAAGCCAAGCTAGTAAACCTTATGGCTCGTTGACCTCCACTTTGCAATAGCACGCCTATGAGAGCACCTTCCACCATTCCCCTCTATAAAAACAACACTTCCACTACCTCATTATTCATATCCTAAAACAAAATGGCTTCAAACACTCAATCCACCACTTTCCTCCTCCTCCTCTCCATCATCCTCTCAGCCGCCCTCCAAATCTCGGCCGCCAAAAACGGAGGCATTTCCGTTTACTGGGGCCAGAATGGCAACGAGGGAACCCTAGCCGATACATGTGCCACGGGCAAATTTTCCTACGTAAACTTGGCTTTCCTAAACGTTTTTGGCAATGGCTCAACTCCCCAAATCAACCTTGCGGGCCATTGTGACCCCGCTAGCAACGGTTGCACCATCATTAGCGATGGTATCCGTGCTTGTCAAAAGCGAAACATTAAAGTGATGATATCCCTTGGGGGTGGCATCGGGGTTTACGCGCTATCTTCCAAAGCCGATGCCAAAAAGGTTTCCATTTATTTGTGGAATAATTTCTTAGGTGGAAGATCATCGTCGCGCCCTCTAGGCGATGCAGTATTGGACGGCGTCGATTTTGACATAGAACTCGGCTCAACGTTATTTTGGGATGATTTGGCACGTTATTTGAAGGGTTATTGTAAATTTGGTAAAACGGTGTATTTAACCGGGGCACCACAATGTCCGTATCCGGATAGGTTCATGGGGGGTGCACTTAATACAAGTCTTTTCGACTTTGTTTGGGTCCAATTTTACAATAACCCCCCGTGTCAGTACACTTCCGGAGACACTAATAGCATCATAAACTCATGGAATCTTTGGACTACGTCTGTGAACGCTAGGAAAATATTTTTGGGGTTGCCAGCTGCACCTCAGGCAGCCGGAAGTGGGTTTATTCCGGCGGATGTGCTGACTAAGCAGATACTTCCGGTGATAAGGAAGTCAAAGAAGTATGGTGGTGTCATGCTTTGGTCAAAGTATTGGGATGATCAGAGTGGGTATAGTTCATCTATTCAGAGCAGTGTATGATTTGAAATGTAATTTCCTAGCATATTTTGTACTGCTAATAATTTAGATCATTTTCAATTATTGTTAATTTGTGAACTGTGATCAAATGCCCCCATCATATATCTGTTAGGATATTTACTCAATTTTTTAATAAGTTAATTAGATTTTGTTATCTTATTGGTCTCAGCTTGTTTGAGTTTTACCAGACATTTAAGAGCAATTATAGCTCCAACTAGTTTTGTTATAGATGTTGCTGTTTATTAGGAGTTGATGGTTCCACTCCCTTTCTTTTAGCACTTAATTGTCACTGTTAGCTCTATATATAGAGCAGCTTTCATTAATGAAATTATGAGTTCTTGAGTCCTAAATACATTGTTCTCTATTATGTGATCTGTACTTTAATTCTAACATTTGGTATCAGAGCTTGGTTCGTAAAACCAAAGAGTGTTTGTGAAATTCCTTCAGCAAAAGAAAAAAAGAGTGAGAGTAAAAACACATCAGTTGTTTTTTTTCTTTGCAGGTGCAACAGTGTCTACTATAGCGACAGTTTACTTCGTACAACCAGCAATTCCTCGATTCGATGGTCACTATGATCATTTGAGCATGTTGATGGAAAACTTCTTGAGGTCCAAGGAGTATTGGTAGGTTGTTGAATCTGGAGTAGTAGTACCAGTAGAGGGAGCAACGCTATCGGAGGCTCAGAAAGCAAAGAATGAAGCCTTGAAGCTGAAGGATCTTAAAGCCAAGAACTATCTCTTCCAAGCAATTGATCGAGCAATCCTGGAAACAATTCTTCACAAAGATACTGTCAAGCAAATTTGGTACTCGATGAAAAAGAAGTATATCAAGGCAATGCAAAGGCAAAGCGGGTACAACTCCAAGGATTAAGGACATAATTCGAGACTTTGAACATGAAGTCGGGTGAGTCAGTTACAAGTTTCTTTGGGAGAACAATGGAAATTGCTAATAAGATGAGGATCCATGGAGAAAATTTGGAGAACGTCAAGATCATCGAAAAAATTCTTTGATCATTGACCCTAAAGTTTAACTTTGTGGTATGCTCGATTGAAGAATCAAATAAAATTGATGATCTTTCACTTGATGAATTGGATTGCTCTTTAATGGTTCATGAGCAGAAAATCAATAAGGAGGAGAAACATGAGAAAGAGGAGCAAGCATAGAAAGTTTCTATGGAAGGTTACTCAGGTTCAAATGGAGATAGAGGTCGAGGTCGAGGCAGAGGCCGAGGCCGAGGTAGAGGTCGAGGAGGCAATGATCGGGGCAGCCAATATCAGCCCCATGAGCCTTAGTTTAATGGAAGAGGAAGAGGAAGAGCACGAGGAGGCTACCAGTCAACTACTCATAAACCAATGTCCGCAGACAAGTCGAGTATTGAGTGCTACAAATGTCATGGTTACGGCCATTATAAATCTGAATATCCTTCCAGTTCATTGAAAGAGCAAGGTCAGAAATCTAATTTTGTTGAAAGAGAAGAGGAGGAGGAAGTGTCTTTGTTGATGGCGTGTTATATGAAGGAGGAAATTAAACAAAACATGTGGAATTTAGACACCAGATGTAGCAACCATATGTGTGGAGATAAGAAGGCATTTTCTGAATTTGATGAATCATATCGCAACAATGACAAGTTTGGAGACAACTCCACTGTTTGTGTTATGGGAAGGGGAGTAGTAACTCTCCAAACCAAGGACAACACAACCCATACAATTTCCAATGTTCTATTAGTTCCAGATTTGAAGACGAACTTGCTTAGTGTTGGTCAATTGCAAGAGAAGAGTTACGCGATTTCAATCAAAGATGGAGTGTGTCGAGTTGAAGATGCAAAGTTGGGCTTAATTGCTCAAGTTAAAATGACTGCGAACCGCATGTTCCCACTTCAGCTCCATAACACCAATTATTCATGCGTCTCTGCGAAAGTGAAGGATGCAGCCTGGTTATGGCATTTTCGCTATGGTCACTTGTAACTTTGGCGGATTGAAAACTCTACAGCAGAAAAGTATGGTAACTGGTCTTCCTCTGATTCCTACTCCGTCGCTAGTATATGAAGAATGTGTTGTTAGTAAACAACACCGTACTCAGTTTCCACATGGGAAGTCATGGAGAGAAAAGAAAGCCTTGGAGTTAGTACATTCTGATCTTTATGGCTTGATTAAACCATCATCAAATGGAGGTAAACGGTATATAATTACTTTTATTGATGATTTTAGTCGAAAAACCTGGGTATATTTTTTGCACGAAAAATCTGACGCTTTTGCAGCCTTTAAGAACTATAAATTGCTGGTTGAGAAAGAAGTAGGGTGCCTAATCAAGATTCTTCGCACAGATCGCGGTGGAGAATAAATCTCGCAAGAATTTGCAATTTTTTGCGAAAACCATGGAATTAGGAGGCAACTTACAGCTGCATATTCGCCTCAACAGAATGGAGTTTGGGAGTGTAAAAGTTTCACTATTATGAATATGGTGCGAAGTCTTTTAAGGATGAGCAGTGTTCCGAGGAATTTTTGGCCTAAAGCAGTCAACTGAAGCATTCATATTTTGAATAGAATTCCTACACTTGCTGTTCAAAATATGACACCAGAGGAAGCACGGAACGGACAAAGACCAACGGTTGAGCATTTCAGAATTTTTGGGTGTATTGCATATGCACATGCTTCGGACCAAAAGAGGACAAAGCTAGATGACAAGGGAGAGAAATGTATTTTTCTTGGTGTAAGTGATCAATCAAAAGCTTATAAATTGTACAATCCTTACACTAAGAAAGTTATTATCAGCCGTGATGTAATCTTTGACGAAGAAAATTTTTGGTCATGGAACAACAACTCTGTTGAACAACAAATTCCTGTTAGCTTTGATGAAGACGAGAGGCAGAAACCAACTAAAAGTGGGCAACTAATTACACCAGATGTTCTAGCAAATAATTCAAGTTCAGTGGCAGAACAATAGAGAATGAAGGGAGACCTCAACGTACTAGAAGAAGACCATCTTGGATGTCTGATTATGAGGTTACGGGTGTTGACCAAACGTAAGATCCACTTATACATTTTGCTCTATTCTCTGATTGTGATCCTACAAGATTTGAAGATTCTATTAGAGAGTCAAAATGGCAAAAGGGGATGGACGAAGAAATTGCAGCAATTGAACGAAACAACACATGGGAGTTGACTGATCTTCCAGAAGGGTACAAGACAATCGGTGTAAATTGGGTATTTGAAACGAAGTTGAAGGAGAATGAAGAAGTCGATAAGTAAAAGGCGCGCTTAGTAGCTAAAGGCTATAAGAAGGAGTATGGTGTGGATTATAGAGATGGTTTTGCACCTGTGGCAAGGCATGACACCATCAGACTAGTGATTGTGTTGGCTGTGCAACACTCATGGCCCATCTTCCAATTGGACGTGAAGTCAGCCTTTTTACATGGTGATCTCTGTGAACAGGTATACATCGATCAATGTAACGACCCTAAATCTAGGCACCTATTTAGTATCATAAAATGTGCTTTTAATATTATTTTAATATTATGTGTTTAATTTATATCTTTGATTTCTTAATATTAAAATGAAATGATTGGGAAATAAATAATATTCTTGGGAAGAGTATAATAATAGAAATGGATAAAATAAATAAAATGTGGGTAGTTATTTGTGTAGGGAAAAATAATTAAGTAGAAAAAGAAGTAAGAGTAAGGAGGTTAAATTGTGTAGAATAAATAATGAAAAAGAAAAAGGGGTTCTATTTATTTTGTGGAAAGCCTTAGTAGGGAGAAAAGGGGGGGGGGCCTTTATACTTCCTTAATTCACTCCTTCCTTTGGCTCATTAGTCAACTCTCACCTTACCTCCCCATACTCTCTTTTACTCCTCCCATACTCCTCCCACTCCTTCATCATTCTTCCTCTTCTTCTTACATTTCCTCCATGGAACTTTCATTGGAAGCCTCTCCATTCCAAGCTTTGTAGCTAGTCCATTTCTACACCATTTTCAAGTCCAAGAGCATTTTTGAGTTTGGATCATCTAGAGGAACAAATCAAGTTAAGAAGATCAACATTCTATTCTAAAAACCTAAGGTAAGTTATTATGACTTCTTTCTAAATATTGCACCTTTTATGTGTAAATGAATGTTTTATGAAAAGAAAAAGTATATTGTATTTTTAATATGGTTATTTGAGTAAGATGATTATTCAAGATTTAATTGATTTTAGTTAGTAGATGAGGGTTTAAGTTGAAGGAATGAGGATATAATGAGAGTAATAGGTTAATGACTTGAATGAGGTTATTATGATTTTCTCTTCTAAGTAATGTTCATGAATTATTTGGTGTTGTTATTATTATTAAAATGGTTATTAGATGCTTTGAAAACCTTCTTGTAGTTAAGAAATTGGTTTATGTTATAGTATGATGTGGTTGTTTAAGGAAGATGATCAATAGTGTAAGAAAATGGATTAAGTTAGATTAAGAAAGTTAAATTGGAAATGTGGTAGTGAAATGGGTGGAGAATCAAGTAGTAAATGATCTAGTGTTTTATTAATCGTGGATTAAATGATTTAAAATGAGGTTTGTAAAGTTAGAAAGTCCTTTTGGTATTTTAGGAAAGATCATTAAAAGTGGCAAAGAAAATATGTGGAAAAGAGTTAGAAATTTCGCAGTGCTGAAATGTTCCTTGGGCGGTCGCCCATAGGCCCTTGAGCGGCCGCCCAGCCCACCAGAAATATCAAACCCTTTTTACCTTGCTTGGGCGGTCGCCCATAGTGACTTGGGCGGTCGCCCAAGTCACCAGAAGTTCATCGCTTCCTTTCTTGCCGAATTTTAACCACAACCACTAAGTATGATTCCTAAACCTTTCAAAGTAGTGAAATCTAATCTACTTCGGATATGAATTAATCCTTTTTAACCTAAGTTAAAGTAGAATACCTCGGCTAGGCCATGATGTATTATTTGGTAAAAAGGGAATTGTCGGAAGTAGGTCTTGCACTTTTATTAATATTATTCAAGGTTGAGTAGTAACTTTGTAAGGATGGTTTACTGTGATAGGTTGGGCCTTACTTGCTCCCATACCTTGGTGATTAGTTGAACAAAGGTAGAGATTAAAATCACACTAGTGTGTTGGTTAGGAATGTATATGTGTTACATCAATATATTGTATCCCGATTGTGGATTATTTGGTATATGGTGGTATTGTATCCGCATTTTGGATTATTTGGTATGGTTGTGTTGTATCCCAGTTGTGGATTATCTGGCATATTGATTATATTGCATCCCGGTGTGGATTATGTGGTTATATGGATACCTTATTTGAACTCATATTCGTTAATGGTATTATGCATAGTGTATTAAATGAACTGTTGCACTATGGTATTGATTATCATGAGTATACATTACCATGTTGTTATATTATGATGCATAGTGTATTAAATGGTTGTTGAACTATGGTATTGATTAGCATGAGTATATTTTACCATGTTGTTATATGATTATCCCTTTTTGTGGATTATGTTTCAAGTATCTATATTGTGCTTGAACATGTTGATATTCGGGGGTATAATGGAATTCAATCAATTATGGATTTGTTCTATAAGTGATTGAAGGTTCATCATACTGGGACCGTCCCTCTCGTGGCCACAGTGGGTGTGCTAACGATCGTATTGACCCAAAAGGCTTTACTGCACATTGCGATTGGTGTATCGGGGAATGCTTACGTATTAAGCCTAAAGCTTTACAGTTAGCGATCTTATTGTTGGATACTCTATTATAGGTATCTTTTCTTATATGAATCTCTGGAGTATGAGTCCTATAAGAGGTGAATGTGCTGGAGGCAATTCACCAAAGAGTGGAGTTTTACTCCCACGTTGTACGACTTATTGTTCAGACGGGAAAAGGTAAAATGAGGTAACGTAAGGTGTTTACCGCTTTTATAATGTGTTATGTGCTACCATGCTATGTGTTGCATCTTGTTTGGAATCTTGTTGCATTCATAATAGCTTATTGAGATTTATTCTCACCCCTTCCCTTTTACTGCTTTAGATTGTGCTGAGACAGGTGACCTGAACCAGTGAGGCCGGGGAAAGAGTTTGGACTCTTGCTTTTGGGACTTATCAGGATAGGTATATGAGTGGGTTGTCGGGAACATATTTAAGTATTACTCTTTTATAAGTTGTATAGAAAACTCTTTTGTTAAACAATGTTAAATAGGGTTTTCAATGTAATTAATTAAGTATGGTTATTAAAGTATCTGTTTAAATTTCTCCAAGTGGAGATATTATTAGTTGATTTTGTTTATGGAAAATTTAGAATTGGTTTTCTTGTAAAGGCAAATAAATGTTTTAAAAATCTAAAATGGGTTTTCGTAGTTTGAGCTTCTCAAGCTCGGGACACGCGTTAGGTCCCGGGTTGGGGTGCTCACAGTTGGTATCAGAGCTTAGTTTAGAGGTCAAGGGTAGATGTCTAAACTAAGGGGGAATGTGTGATAATTGACGCCGAGCGTTTAGTGTAGGAGTTGTTCTAATGGCTGAAAACAATGATGACCTGAAATAAAGGTTCTAGAAAATGAAGGATGTTTAAATTGTAGCCTCACAAATATGGTATTTAGGTAGTGAATTCAAATGGTCTTGGGTTGAATACGGGAAATGTTACGTGAGTTGGTGCATTTTACTTGGGTTGAAATTTGTTAAATTAGTTGAGATGTGGTATAGTGAAGTTTGGGTATAGTATTGATGTTAAGAAAAATGATTTAAGTATGTGGTATTATTTAGGGTTTCTTTTCATGAAGTTGGCTAAGTTGTAAAGTTGTTGTTATATGTGTCAACAATGCTATTATTACCGTATAAATGATTTTTGATAAGTTTGATAATTTGTTTGGTTGTTAGAATAATAAGAAAGGGGTTTGGAAATGAGTAGAGTGATGGTTTGATCAAAAATCTAAGTTGTTAATTGAAAGAGTATTATAAAAGTTAATACATGGTGGAGAGAGTATTGTTGGGTGATTTGTGATGTGTAAAATTAATGAAAATAACTTAGGTAGTGGTTGAATGAATATAACAACTAGTGATAATAAGATATGATTTAATGTGGGAAGATGTAGAGTAATAGGGTTATAGGACTTGGAGAGAGTAGGTGGTATCATTTGAGAACTTTATGCTTAAAATTGACTAAGTGGTATAGTTGTGGTTGAATTGTGGTCATATATAGTATATGATGTATTAAGTAATATACATGATGGATGTAATGGTTAGTCAATTAAAAGGGCTTTAGAGATAAACAGAAAAGGTGGTTTTGGAATGAATGTGGTAAGGTTGATATTCAAAGTTATTGGAAATTATGTATCCATTTTAGTAAGTTATAATGATCATGAAAGGATTTGAAGAAAGATTTAGTAATAGCAATATTGTCTAGAGTAAAATGGTGTTGTAAAGTAAAGGCCTATGGTCGAGTATGTGTTTTGCCCAGGAGAGATAGATCCCTCGAGTGTCACTAGAGGTAAATTCCCTGTCTCAGAAGTTAGGGGTCATATTTTATTGATCTTGTTTCATATCATTATGTGTGGCATAGCATGTTGCTTCTATGTGGCATACATTACTTGAGAAATTGTTTTATTGTTAGAGGATTCTGCTCTTATGAGAGAATACCTCGAATCTTCTTTGGTTTACCACAGTGGTGATGTGGTCATGGCTGAGCATGTATTGTCAGTTGATATGATATGATTACCGATTTGTAATTATGAGATATACTTGACCTGGAGGGTTAAGTAGTTGTTGTGCCTTTGGTAGACTATCATAAGAAGTGAGTCTCCTTTTCTATACCCAATTTGATTATATTGGTATTTGATATAGATAAACCTTTATATGGTATTCTTGTTATATATGCGTTTAAGCCGAGGAAAAATTTTGGTTAAAAGGTGTAAAAGGTATTTTGGTTGGTGTTAGACTTGCATAAGAAGTCTTTCCCGGAAATTTTTCGTGCTAGTTGTGAGTAGATGGTAATTGTATTTCCATCAAGGTATTGCGTGTGTTGATTCTAAGTAGGATAAGCATAATTTTTAAGCCTT